>VOPJ01009964.1:0-67376 GCA_014673585.1 Semibalanus balanoides
GTACAGAGCTGGTCTGTCATCCTGATGAGACCTCCGACACACAGTGGTGACGGTGGAGTCGGTACAGAGCTGGTCTGGCGGCCGGCGCCGGCGGCGGCTCCCGGCTCCCCTCCCTCGGGGGCTGTCGCTGCCACCACAGCAGGGCACCCCTCCCCGCCGCCGCCGGCACAATGCCCGTCTGGCCGGTAATCCGGCAGGTTCGTTAGTGCCACAGGGCTACTGAATGGCTTACGGCCGCCAGAAGCCGGGAAGGCGTCCAGGCGGCCGAGACAATGGGCGCAGCCGGCGCCGCTGGCGACCCCACGCAGTAGCGGCGCCAGTCGACGTGACGGCGGCTCACCGAATGTGGGCCATGGAACAATCAGCAGCTGACAGCGGAAATAAGGATACAAGACGACACATGTGGTGCGAACAGTGGCGCTCAATGTGCCAATATATGTATGTAGTACTGTGGACGTAGTAGAATATTGCCGGATATACTATTCGTATCATTTTGCGATGAGAGCGATTTATTCGTACCTATCGCAAATACGAATGAATATATATATATATATATATATATATATATATATATATATATTTGCCGATTTAACGGAATAAGTCACATTGAAAGTTGTCTTGAAGTTTTACAATGCGGGGTATTTTGAGCCGAAAAACGAATATGACATTTGTTTGGACGATAGATGGATATCCGTCGAAAAATGGTCATGTTTCTCTTTTCTCCTTCATGGCTATAAGAACGTAATGAATGGCTATACAAACGTAATGACAATGCATGATGTCATGCATATGGTAGCTTGAATACGGAAGCTATTGCACACAACACAACAGTGACGGACTTAAGGTATATGTACGCAGGCTGCTTGTAACGTAAACAACAGCTGTGATTGGTCATACTGGGAATGATTAGTTAGTTTGCGGCAGAATCTGCACGCAATTCTGAAGTAATTCTGACGTCAACTGGAATAATATCATACTTGATGACGCAATTCTGACGTAAACAGGAATAATGCCATACTTGATAATATCGCCTAACTTTCGAGGAAATGAAACTCTTCAACAAAGGGCCTACTAGTCCTGTGTCGAAAGACCTTAGCGTAGCGAGGCAATCATTTCACCTTAACCCATTTGTCTATCTACTCTACCATAGATAACAGGAGACCTGGATTCGACACGGAAATAAGCACTTTAAAATATGAGGTTCAAAATATATCTCCTGTTATCTATGGCTCAACATATCTGCCTATCTCAGTTCATTACCCCATGTTAAAGGTGAACTATTCACTTTAATAAGCAGTTGTATTTTGCAGCCTGTTCCGGCAGTTCGGCTCGTGGACCCGGCAGTAGCCGGCCCGAGTGCTGAGTCGGATTACAGCGGCCGGCTCCCAGCAGCACCATCAATCGGGGCGCCGTCATTTGGCTGTGCAACACAACACGGCGGCAGGCCCCGGGGACGGACGGACGGGATGTCGCGCCGCCGACTACGTGTCCCCAGCCGCAGCCGCCGCCCATCGAAAACACGGCCAGCAGCGCCGCCTCCACCTCCACCGCCGCAGCCGCCGCCCATCGAAAACACGGCCAGCAGCGCCGCCTCTACCACCTCTATCTCCGCCTCCGCCTCCGCCACCGCCTCCACATCCGCCTCCACCTTTATCTCCGCCTCCACCGCCGCCTCCGACCAAATTCCATCAAAGAGGAGATACATTCAAATCCGGCGAGGTGCTTACCATAGTTCTGCGACGGTGTTCTTTGTGTACCAGAGTTCTTCACCTCAATGTGGGGATAATACAAATGGCATGAATACAGAAATTGAATATTTTGGGACGGCACGTGGAATGTAAATGTTGACATGTCAAAAACATGTTCGGTGCGAAGGCATTCCACGCAAACAGTGACGCATGTGGGGCGTGATTGCTCGCTTTCCAGCCTGAAATTATACCGCACCCGCGGGATCCGTGCATCATGCTTAACGTGCAAATGAAGAGTTATGTAGTACAGGTACACTGAGGTTCTTCGGCGAAGCGACGGGGCGGAAGATGAGAGCTCAGACAAATGTAGCGCGTGGGGAAAAAATGATGAGTTTACTATGCACACATAGAGGCACACGGTTCACCGACATTACCGTCATTATTGAGTGCCAAAACAAACACACACATACAAACACACAAACACACACACATACACACACCTACACACACACACAAACACACGCACACACATGCCCATTGCCCAACCATACACCTACTAAACACATACGCCCACAGACTTACCAAAATAGCCTGAATGCTCGCAGGCCACCGGAAACGAAACAATTAATCAGCAACAACGGCTATTTGGTTCACCTCAAGGCCGAGCACAGGGAAACCACACTCAACTCGGAAGGAACAAAGGCACTGCACAAGAGGGTAATGTCCAAGAAAATATTCGTATTTTAGTTCAATTTGCATTTCTAAGTAGATACATACATTATGATGTTAGTGATAAGAACGTTAACACCTATGTAACATGGCAAGTTCGCGCCATTCATACAAATGAATAAATGATACAAATGGAAATGTTTCTGACGCGGGGAGAATTACAGGTTATATATTTTAAGCCAATCAATTAGTGTCATTGAAACGTGACGACGATGCGGCTGAAGTCATTTAATTTATCGTCAGGGTCTCGTCTAAGCTGACCTACTCAAATGCGGGAGGCCCGCTTTGTTAATCCTCAGCCCTTGCGGCGCAGAGTTTTTCTCACCTTTCGCCACGTGTTTTATATCGTCGGCCGGCGGGTCTTGCCTCTGATCTAGATTAATGGAGCTCGTCAGCGCGCTCAGAGTGGACATAGTATCGCAATGTTATGTGATAATACTAAAGGTATGCATTTTTTACGTTTCTGTTCAACGGGTGACCTTCTAGGTCAAGTGAATGACCTAGACTCAATCATGTCCAAAATAGAGATTTCGCTCCATCAGAAAACCACGAAATAATAATTTAGTAAATGTAAATAAAAAGGTGTTTTTAGACCAGTTTTGTCTCAGAAAAAAACAAAATAGACATTTATTTGTTCGTAACTGGTCCAAAAGTCCAAAAAGTAGTTAAAAAATACGTCATTAGCGTCACTCAGTCACTTAAGGAGCTATCACTCAGTCAAAAATAGAGATATTGCTTCAAAAATTGTTTTTGGCATTGTCCATACTCGGTTCTCTCACGCATATGCCTGTTTAAAAAAAATGTGAGTTTGTAGCGATATTTCCAGAAATACAACTTTTCATTTTTTGGGGTCAAAAGCCCAATTTTGAAAATCAGATATTGCAATTTGAAAGAAAATGCCATTTTCTATGAATGCCGTTAGCTGTTTACAATTTACTGCAAAACTCTGTTTTCTACGACTTTTCCAATATTTATCGTTCTGCCACCAACAGCAACATGACGTCATTAAAACGTCATTATCTTACAAACTAATCAACCAATTACAATGCAACTTTTGCAGCATACGTATAATTTTCGTTTACTCAGCTAATGAAAATGTCAGCCAAATGCGCCGCATTTGTAACAAGTGATTCCAGAAACACCTCAGGGGGGCTGTCAGGCGAGGGTTAAAATACCGGTAGCGCAATATGAAAATCGTTTAACCTGAAACAAGCGTGATCACCTACAAGTACTCATGTCATTTCGCAAACATAAGTGCACATTGGTGCCTTCAATAGTCAACTGCGCTTATAGTTTGGCGATACAACTATTCACATTTAAACAAAAAGTACCTCAATACCACGTTTGTAAAATTAAATACAAAAATAAATCCAGATAAAATAAGCGTATGAAATCAGCCGTCGTCGCCTGTCATAGCGGCTCAGCGTCGGCGCCGACCCACTGGGGGTACCAGAACTCAGTGGCCGCACGGCGCCGGTCCACTGGGGGTACCAGGTCCGGCCAACTCGCGTGCTGCACGGCGCTTACCTCAACCATCAACCGACCATTTGTCATCCATTCAGCGGAGAAGGCTGCGCCTTTGCAAAGGCGGCGCTTTCCATGCAACAAATGGGTTTCGCCGGGTTTGGACCTGTCAGCCAGTCCATCACTACAGGCCGTCCTCAATGGAGTGTCACCGTCGGCCAAGTCAACGGGTGGACAGATCTGCTATTCAGTAGCAGACGTCTCTCCTTGATCCTCCCGGATCGCCTTCAGCTATCGGAATCAATGCTCTACTCACGAGTGGCCCCTGACGAGCTACTCACGTTACAGCGCCCATGTCGATCGCATTCTATAGAAGTTTGATTTCACTCAAAGCACGACAATCCTCGCTGCCTGACTGAGGTGATGTGAGAGTGGTCCTGCCGCAGACTTGTTTCACCACCGCACTATGGGCCAGGAGCCCGATCTAGCCCGCCATAATTGGTCCGAGTGATTTTTCCATTTCAATATGGGATATACATCAAGAACAATATGTTTAGAATTGACCGTGGATTACGAATATGACATTTTTTTGTGTAATCACACGTGAAGGAAGGGTACCGAAACACGGACCTTTGTACGAAGCTTACGACAGAGAGATCGCGGCTCGGGAAATCGATGTATGTTTACGGTGTAATGACAAATGGGATAATGCAAATATATTGCAATATGCATGTTTTCAGGTTAAAATGGAACCTTGGCTACACTGCTAAATCAAAATTAAAACTAAAATTAGGGTGTTTCGTGCTTTTAAGAACAATTTTTGCTGACATAACACAAATGCCAGCACAAATTGGAATGCAGCTTCTTCGATAGAGCCGATCTAACGGATAACACACGATTACACGGAAATACGAGCATGATTGTGATCCTTAATGGTTCGGCTTGCTGTTGTAATTATCATCGTGTCGCTGTCCCTTGCACCCGTCAGGGGCAGGGGCGGATCCAGCCGCTCGGTTTGGGGGGGCCAACTTTTTTTGGCAAAAAGGTACCCCATTTGTTTTCTCTCCGCGGTAATTTGGGCCTTCCTCAGCCTTATTTTGGCATTCGAGATAATTAAAAAGGTGGGGAGATCACACTTTTTTGGGGAAAAACACTTTTTTCGAGAAAAAAAACACACTTTTTTTCGGGAAAAAACTTTTTTTCGGGAAAAACATTGTTTTTTCGAAAAAACAAAAAAAAGACTTTTTTAAAATAAAAAAAGTAAAAATCGGGAAAAAATCACATTTAAACAGACACACACAAAGTCACAATTAAATCACATATAAAAACGAACACTAACTTTCCGTAGAAATATACACACCTGAAGTAATAATCACGTTTTTTCATACCAACTCGCAGGGCGTCACCGTATCAAGTAATTAGATGGGGTCCGGCTGAATGACCGAAAAAGTGTATATCCATCCCAGCCCGCAAAGGCTGTTCACTGCGCCAGCGATATCGTGCTAAAAATCGTGTTTTTTTTTGTAAACAGTGCGCTAGCTGATGTCATACAGACTGAGTGCATTAAAGCAACGGCCTCTCAAAATGTCGTTTTTGTAGGCCCTTCATCTCTATTGAGGCCCTCTGAGCGCCAAGGGCCCCTGGAATCAGGTGGGACCCCATTGCCAGAAATCTGGGCTACGCCCCTGGAAGACATATTGCCCGCGCCTCGGAAACATTTAGCCGCCCAAAAAATGCATTATGCCGCCATCGAAAAAGTAAATTTTGCCGTCATCAGAAGACGTTCCCTTGCCCGCATATAAGACACCTTGCCGCCTCGGAGTATTATTACGGCCCTTGAGAGGCGTTATTATGCAACCCTTAGAAGGCACCATGTCGCCCTTGGAGAGACCATCTTCCCCTGCCTCAGAAGGATCTTGGCCACCATTGCAACTGTTATCAAGGGGCGCCACATTTTTTTAAGTGGGGCCGCCCATGAGCCTTGGATCAGTGGCGTTGCCAGAATTAACAAAGGACCCAAGTCAAGTGTCTTGAAAGGTGCCACCCGATTCGACTGGAGCGCCACAATATTGGCGAAAATTTGGCGGGGCGCCTCTCTTCCGCACGTGCTCGTCGTGCTTCAACATTTTGTGGGGCGCCATCAATAGCCGGATAGGGCGCCGTCCTGTCCGGAGAAGGGCAGTCACGGAGGGGCGCCGGGCGTGGTCAGTGGTCATAAATCTTTGGCGTGGTATCTGTCTAATCAGTACAGCGTGGTATCTGTGGTCAGTATCACCGCCAGGGAGAAGCTCTGCCAGACACTAAAATGTACCTAATTCGCTTTCCTATTTGAAAATTTTGTATAGGCAATTGGGCCAAGACTTTGTCATGCCGCGAAGCGGCGCGAAATTTTCGCATGTTTTTTGACTGTGAAAAGCTTGGATTTTTACTGCTGAAAGGCAATTTTTTACGATAATTTTTCAATTTTCCGACCCTTGGGGGTGGCCAAATCATAGTCTTCAACGGCCTTTGGGGGGTGGGGCCATGGCCCCGTGGCCCCATGGAATCCGCCCCTGGTCAGGAGGTTGATTGTGATCCTTAATGGTTCGGCTTGCTGTTGTAATTATCATTTCCTGTCCCTGCACCCGTCAGGGGTGATTGTATTTTGTTTTTGCCGCCCGCCGCACTGCGCAGCCATTAGTTACCAGCCGTTGCCGCTGTACCCAAGCCGTTGGTTACCAGCGACGGTTACCAGCGACGGTTACCAGCGACCTTTTGGTCAGCAGCAGGGGTGTACGAACTACGATCCTATCAGTTGCCCTATCCTATCAGCCCTTCGGAGGCTTCCCCAAATTTGGCTTCAGCTCCCCTCCCCAGCTTGGACGAGAAAGAGGGTCAAATCCGGGGAGAAATATGTACTTTTGTGTGTTTTGAATTTTGAAAGCAGTTAAATCGATTTTTCGCAGCACAGTCCCCCCCCCAAAAAAAAAAGAAGAAAATACGCCAACTGTTCCTGGCGAAGCTTTTGTTCTCTTCTTTGCCTCGGCTTCCCAAAGGTTGTACAGTGGAAAAACAATTATGTTCTACTGTGCTATCACACGTACAGCACAGTCTACGTGGATTGGTTAATTTTGTCAAATAGCTCATAGTCTAAGCGTCTGGCGTACGGACAGGGCCTGCATGACGTAATCAGCCAACGGTGGCACAGTGCACTCCTTGTCCACGGTGTCACTACGGCATTTATCAGTAATGCAGTAAGTCAGTGCATTATGAGCGCCATTACTGTATTCCAGCATTGCAGTGTCAGTATTCATATTTCTCAGTATTGGAGTACCTCAGGCAGGGGTGATGTCTTCTGAAAATAATTGGCAGGGCTTCAATGCTAACTTAAAGGGAATGTTTCACTTCTCTGAAAGTTGTCCAATGTACGCCGCTTGTGGTGCAAAATATGAAAGTAATTGCCTGCTGAACACGAATTCTGACATTTGTTTCTCAACCAAACAGTGGCTAATTTTCATGAAAAACTAAGTTTTAGTATTGGGCTGATGACGTCATATGAAGGAATTTTTGGAAATAGAAAAAAACCTTCACGCTGCAATATGTATGACCATAGATAGTATGACTAGTGTATGGCTAATGTATAGCGAAATGTAAAACAAGTCTACTTTCATCAAAACAATTATGAATAAAAAGGGATGAGCGACACAATCGGCGGTTGTAAGCGGCTACCCTTATACACTTAGGGCCTTTAATTTTTTTAGCAGATGTGCAAACGCCAAACTCAATTACTTTCACGATTAGACCTCTGTGGGTGTTTAACTTCTACAATACTTAAATTTCAAATGGATTCCCAACAACTTGGCCATCTCAACTCAAATCTTATGTTAATGTGAAACATTTCCTTTAAGAGATTTTAAAGTCATTCCTGCCATGCAACGCCATAGGCCTAATGCTAAAATGTGACATTTTTGGTAGGGCTTTGACCTATAGAAAACGACACCCATGACCTCAGGACTGCAGTACGTCAGTAACTATATCAGTACTTCCTCTGTCACTCGCCAGAGTACAGTCTGTACAAACGTCAAATGCGTTTGAATGTAAGACAAAAGGTTAAAGTATTAGAGGCACTTAACAAGTACGAGAGGATTCATCGAAGCCTTGCGAATCAAAACAAGCCTCTAATGGCCAGGGACGGCGGAAGAGAGAGGGGCAGCTGCCCTCCACTCAAGAAGTTTGAGGTCAAACATATGATTTTTTGCCTGAGGGGACCCTCGGAAGGTCTGAGGGGCCCTCGGAAGGCCTGAGGAGGTACCTCGGAAGGACTGAGGAGGTACCTGGACGGCTGCGAGGTTACCCCCGGATGGCCTGAGGGACCCCGGAAGGAAGAGGCCTGAAGGGCCCCCGGTTAGTTATAACTTGTTTTAAACCAATATATAGGGCGCATGGTGGTGAGGGGGCCCTCAGGGCAAGACCCCCTTGAAGCTACGGGGAAGGGTTTGGAAATTGATTTGCCCCTCCCCCCAACAAAAGAATACGATCCGCCGCCACCGCTAATGGCACAATACGCCCGATATAACAGCTCGCCGTCAGGCAGTGAGAACGGCCCGACTGGTCAGACCGGCCGGAATCAAGTGGTGACCTAGTGATCAAGTGTTGACCTGGTGATCTGGTGACCAAAGGATGAGCTAAGACGAATGAAATGAGTGGGAAATGGTTTCTCAATTCATAACACTTGCTCCAAGTGCCCATGTCAAGGGTCTGAGGTTGAAAAAGGCTATCTGAGGTCAATCATCAATTATGGCGGGCTAGATCGGGCTCCTGGCCCATGATGCACCGGCTCGATTCCCGCGGCAGACGTCACCACAGGCTCGGCTCGGCTTACTATCTCGATCTCTGAGTCGGCCAGGGTCCGCTCTATGACGCAGTGGGGACTCTCTAGACGCTGTAGCCGTCGTGTCCGGCCCGCTCTGACACGGCCAGCAGTCCGATACGTCGGCTGTCGGCCGTGACTCAGCGTCCCGACGGCCCGGTCCGTCGTCTCCGACGCAGCGCACGCCACCCGTCGTCAGCGACGGACGGCCCTTTTTGCCGCTGGGATAAGGAGACTGTCCGTTTTTATCGCCGCCCAGATTAGAAATGTTCAACAATGGCGTCGAGAGGGCGGAACCGAGAATTTATGGCGCGAGTGGCGCGGGCAGTCTGCGGCACCCCTCCCCCTCCCTGCCCTGCCCTCTGTTGCCCCAGGCGCTGCAACAGAGCCAGTGGAGACAGGCGCGGGCAGTCTGCGGCACCCTTCCACTGCCCTGCCCTCTGTTGCCCCCCAGGTGCTGCAACAGAGCCAGGTGGAAGACCAGGCGCGGGCATCCTGCGGCCACCCCTCCCCCTCCCTGCCTGCCCTCTGTTGCCGCCAGGCGCTGCAAACAGAGCCAGTGGAGACAGGCCGGGCAGTCCGTGCGGCCACCCTCCCCCTTCCTGCCTGCCCATCAATCGTAGTGCCACAGGGCCGACTGCAACAGAGCTGTGCGAGACAGGCGCGGACAGTCTGCGGCACCGCCTCCCCGCCCTGCCTCTGTTTGCCAGTTTCGAATGACCTCTGAGCGACAGCGCGGTCTGGTCAACGACGAGCAAGCGGAGACGAGGCGCGGGCTAGTTCTATTCCGGCATCCTCTGTCAGCCGTGTGACGGACATTATTCTGCCCCTCGTGTTTTGCCGCGACAGGCGCTGCAAACAGGGCAGTGGAGACAAGTGCCGGGGGAAGTCTGGCGGCACGCCTCACCTCACGCTAACTGCCCATCGCCCCTCGTTTGCCTCCTCAGGCGAGGCTGCAACAGAGCCAGTGGAGACAGGCGCGGGACCGTCTCCGGCACCTGCCTCCACCCTCCCTGGCCCTGCCCTCTGTTGCCCAAGGCGCTGCAACAGAGCCAGTGGAGACAGGCCGCGGGCCGTCTGCGGCACCGCTCCCCCTCTCCTGCCCTGCCCTCTGTTTTGCCACCCAGGCGCTGCAAACAGAGCCAGTGGAGACAGGCCCGCGGGCAGTCTGCGGCCCCCTCCCTGCCCTGCCATGGAATTACCTTGTAGTTAGGATAGACCGTGAGAGTTGAGATGAGTAACTGAGATGGTACTGCGGCGGCCTGGTTGGCCCAGCGCTGCATACAAGAGGTTGGTGGAAGACAGGCGCTGGGCAGTCCCTCCGGCACTCCCTGCCCTGCCCTGCCCTTCTGTTGCAGGCGCTTGCAACAAGAGCCAGTGAAGAACGGGCGGCCCAGCCGCTGGCGCTGCCCTCCCTCTCCATCACCTACAGACCTTTGGTAGACAAGAGACAGTAATTTGCGAGGTCGAAGGCCTTATCGCAAGTTCTGGTTGTCTGATTGGCATTTATAAAGCATTGGCTCCCGGCCTCTTGAGCTTGACTGGGAGCAGACTCAATCGTCCGTAACGCATTAAAAGGGCCTAAGTGAAGGAAATCGAATACAGACAATCAAACTATGATTATTGATGTGTATATTTGTTTTAGTGAGGAAGTAAATCTTGAGTTAATCTCAAGAACAATCCCACCACAACAAAGACAAAGATAAAAAAGAAAGGCTAAATACGTACATCATCATTAGCACATAGTGTAAATTGACAGTGGAAAATATATGCAGTTTGAAAGAGACTAAAAGACAGAATACTCAAACATCAAAAGATAAACGTCGAAAGCACAAAACATTTGCGGTAAAAACATTTGTAGCACACGACCCAATCAAAAACAGTTTGCATAAGCATTGATGGAAATGTGTTGCCGGCCTATTTGGTGTAACTCGCTCACGTCACGCCAGTAACCTACACAAACAGCTACACGTCCGTGGCCTCAAACGTTCCCCACACGCAAACCTATTTCCATGCATGTGTAGCCAGGACCGATCGCATCGCTTACCATCCATCACAGTGTACCGCGCCTGTCGGCGAATCCATCATAATTCGGTGTTGGCGGCGGCCGGGCCGTTGGCACGGGCGGTCAGCGCTGCTGCGGCGGCGTCTCTGCTGCTCTGATTACGGTCCGGCCGCACCGCCGCCAGCCACACGAACGGTGCCGGCGGCCAGCACACCCAAGTGTGCTGGCCACACAACAATGTAATGAAGAATGCATTGCTTTGATGCTGAGGGACAGACAAGTTTCTACGGAGGGGGGCGTGTTCAGGATACAATAATACATGATGTGCCACAGATAACAGGAGAAAACAGGAGGTAACAGGAGATAAACGAAGGTAACAGGAGGTATAATACAGATATCAGGAGGTCTCCTGTTATCTGTGGATGTAAATTGTACAGTGCAGAACAAATGCTCTGTCATTTTCCTTGACACCACCGGCGCGTCTGTCGGTGATGCAAGCAGTGGAATGCAATGCAATTACTATAGCCCTCGCCCCCGGTATCAGGGACGAGGGCATAAATAGTTGCATTGGATTTCATTGCGTGCAGCACCAACAGACAGGTGGTGTCGAGGAAGTGGACAGAACATTTGTTCTGCACTGTCCTTAGTACAATGACAAATATTGAGCCCCGCTGAAAATCATAAGCATTTGTCCATCATCCAAATTTGTATCCCACCTGAGCAGCATAGACGGTAATCTTCAGCAAAAAAAAACTATTGTCAGAGCAAAAACAGAATCGCTCTTTTACTTAAGTTATTATCGAAGAATGTCATTGCTGATAATCGTCTGATATTCGGGATACAACTGCATGAACTGACTGTATCTGGGAAATAAAGCAGTCTTTATTTAACTCAGCCACCGCACATCTTTTCATAGGCCTGAAGGCATATCAGCCGACTACTTACTTGTCCGTTAATCTCATCAAATCAGGCTCTAAATTAAACCATCAGAATTGAAGTTTAATATTTTACGGTGTGACCTGAGATAGGAACACCTTCCGAGCCGTCAATTCGTTACTCTGATCCCTATTTCACGAGACCAGCAGAGCGGCCAAATTCTGCGGCTTCCCGGCCGACGTCTGTGGGCGTGAGGTCACCTCTGACGCCGGGGACAGGTCAGTGGAGTGAGTCGCACCTCAGCACGGAGCGGCGACTCTGTCAGCGGCAGCCGACCGCAGCCAATCATCGACCGCAGTCCTGATGACGGCTGTCACCGCCAACACAATCAGAACATAACCGCAATGTCTGCCGTCCGACTCCAGCCAGCACCGGGCTGCTAATGAACCAGACACAGTCCGGGACAGGTCAGTCCGGATCTGTCACAGCCAACACCGGGCTCCTAATGAACCAGACACAGCCCGGGACAGGTCAGTCCGGAACTGTCACAGCCCAACACCTGGGCTCTAATGAACCAGACACAAGTCCCGGGACAGGTCAGTCCGGAACTGTCACAGCCAACACCGGGCTGCTAATGAACCAGACACACAGCCCGGGACAGGTCAGTCCGGAACTGTCACAGCCAACACCGGGTGACGTCCTAAATGAACCAGTACACAGCCCGGGAACAACGTAGGTCGCGGGACTGTCCAGGGCCACACCCGGGCCTCGCTAATGAACCCGACACAGCCCGGGACAATGGGTCAGGTCCCGGAAACTGTCACAAACTCAACAACCTGGGCCTCCTATGAACCGGACACAGCCGGGACAGGCTCAGTCGGACCTGGTCACAGCCAACACCGGGCTACTAATGAACCAGACACAGCCCGGGACAGGTCAGTCCGGAACTGTCACAGTCAACACCGGGCTCTCGAACGTTTATTATGTTAAGAACTTTCGAACGTTTATTTCAGTATTTGTCTACGTCCCATAGGAGCCGAGTTCGAGGGGGTGCCTAAACGCCCCCCGCCGCCCGCGGCACGGCAAAGGTGGCGCCGAGCACCGGCACGGCGGGGGTTAAAAATAAATAGTAAAACAAAACAAAACTCAAAAGGACTTAAAAACATATTATGACTCAATTCAGCGTATTTTTCTGCATTGGAGCGATAAGCCAACAATATTTCCTTGCCACAACCTGCCATTCCGCCGCTCATTCAGCTCTGAACTTGTCGCGGCGGCCTGCCTGGCGTGACCCGACCCAGCTCGGGTCGGCGCAGACAGGCTCGGGCCTGCCTCACGGTAGGCCAGATTACAATTTATTGTTACGTCAATGGATGCATCTAACAATGGCTTTGAATGTATGTGGTGTGTGCGAGGCAGTGAGGTTGCAGCATGTTTGGTCTCACACTGAAGAACTTTAACGACCAGGCAGCTGTCGCCGGGTGGCCCGTCACCAACATAGTTCCTGGAATATGCCTGAGCACGCTGCACTGCTGAATTCAGTGCCTCGATTGCCTCCTCCACCTGAGCTACCGGCTTCCAGACGGGAACACGAGGAAGGAACACCACCAGCAGTAGTAGAACGAAGTGAAAGAGGTCTTCAGAACGCGAATGGGGCAGCGAGTCAACGAGCCGCGGGCGGGAGGCAGTGGAAACTCTAACGACGGAAACACCGCCGGGCGCCCGCCGCGCCTTATGCTTGCCAGCCGACTTCGCGGTCTGAACTGGCGTCGACCAGCAGCTGATCAGCCGGATCAAAACGATCATACAGGCCGCCAGCTGCTTCCACAAGTTGGACACCTCTAGCTCTAGCTCTAGCTCTAGCAGCAGCAGCAGCAGCAGCAGCAGCAGCAGCAGCAGCAGCAGCAGCAGCAGCAGAGCCGAGTAGGTTGTAAGATCGTGCTGAGCGGTGAGAAGATATGTCTTACTGTCATGTTGTTTCATGTGTGTGTCTGTGTGACATAAAGAGACATGTCTGTTCTCCTCGTCTTTTCAGCCCACTGATGAATCAGAAAACGGCAAATAAACTGTACAACTCTGGTTGTAAAACAAAGTTCGAAACTCTTTTACCATTTGATAACGGTCGTTAACAAAGTTTCCATCAAGTGGGTTTACCCATTCATTACCATTGATATTCACGCAAAGGAACCATAACAGTCTTGCACGAATAGAGCAGATTATTGCAAAACCCTTAGTTAGTAGCAGTTATATCGCTAAACGTAATCTGTAATCAGTTTCAGCAACCGAAAGGCACTACACATGAATCCAGGCTAAATTGGCGTTTAGCCACATTGCGCGGCGGCGAGCAGTGCTCACTGCTCAGCTCGCGTGTCGCGAGGGGCGATTCTGCGAGTGAGGCGCGGTCGGGAGTGAGCCTCAATGCCGACACCGGGAGCGGTTGGCTTCGATGCAGCCGTGCAACCAACCAAACCACCTAATGGCTCTGCATTCTATGAGACCTTGTCGTGCATTATGACAAATCGGTAGACATGCCATTGGTTTGCATTTTCGCCATACCATTCGGCACGCGATAGCCCTGGCCACTGGCCACTGGCTAGTAGCCATGCAAAAGGGGCACGAATTGTGACAAAAGGTCGATTAAAAAGGCCCTTGACGGATAAAAAAATACATTGTTTTATGCCACGTGAGCTCAGCATTCGAATGATGCATCTCCCGAAGTTGAAGCCCTCCGAACCCTTCCAACGAACCGTGAGAGCTGTCACAGCCGTCACAGGTCAATCCGGAGCTGTCACAACTATCACAGATCAGTCGGAGCTGTCACAGCCGTCACAGATCAGCGCGGAGAGCTGTCACAGCCGTCTCAGATCAGCGCGGAGAGCTGTCACAGCCGTCACAGATCAGTCGGAGCTGTCACAGCCGTCTCAGATCAGCGCGGAGAGCTGTCACAGCCGTCAGCCATCAGCCATCAGCAGCGGCCATCCGCCTGGCTGGTCTGGGGACATGTTGCATGCCTGGCCGGCGGTCACGAGCCGGGCACGACACGGTCAAAATGGCGCCGTGTCCAAGACAGAGGGGACGGGGAGGGTGGCGTCTCAGCGCGTCGCATGGCCGGCGGAGCGACGCGGCCCCGCCGGCGACTTCCGGTCGGGGCCGGCCGGCCGGCAGGCAGACCCACTGACCGCCACAGGCGGCCACACTCACAGCGTCGCCGCCGCTGACACCCTGACGTCGCGCTGCTGGCACCCTGACGCGGCGCGGCGGTGACGGCAGCGCGACGTGCCGCTCGGCATCCAATGATCCAGCTCCTACAAAGCGGGTACTCCCATTGTTATAGACAGACCTTTTGAAAAATGCATTGCGCGCGTCACGCAAAGAATCGACTCAGTTCTAGTAGCTTACGTGTATTGTGAGAATCGAAAGGCGAATCACAGGAACAGTTACCATCACCGAAGTTTTGGCCAGCCAAAATCTTCATATTAATTTAACGCGTCGAAAAAAGTAGTTGATGGAAGCTTAACTTGTGTGAAACTTGAGTCACTGTCTCTTCACACCACCCATTAATGTGGGGTGAAAGTCACGCCACCCGACCATCCGGGCCGAGTGAAACCTTGAAACAAATGTTCAGCCTTTGTTTAGCACAAACAATCAAAAACGAACAACGGCAAGTACGTCACAGTGTAGGCAGTGGCGGATCCAGCGGGGGACATGGTCCCTTGGTCCTCGAAAGCAGGGGTCCCTCAGGCTTTCAGAGGGCAGTGGGCAACTCTGGCCTGGCAGAGCGCTAACATTGGCATCCAGAGGGTCCACTCTACCCCCCGGGAGGGTCAATCACATCTTGATGAGGATCCATTTTATTTCAGAGGTCCATTTAAACATTTGAAAGACATATATTTGACTAAAGGGGTCTTTTCTTGCCTACTTATATTTGTTTTCAACGTCAAAAGAGGCCCAACGAAGCTTGAAGGACCCAACAAAGCTTCATGGGGGCACACCGAAGCCTGATGGGGCAAACTTTCTATGTCCCCCTTAACCAAATATAGGATCTGCCACTGAGTGTGGGCCATAGCTGTATTTGAGTGTTCCGAACGTTTCGTTTACTGTCAATGCTATATAGCCGTGACAGTTAAGTCTGTCGACCGGGTGGCCGTCGCACGGTTTTATGGCCGTTGGTGCGCCATTTTAACTGCATTTGACCTTGAAAATATTGATCCAAGGCCATGGAAATGGCACATCAAGTCTCCTCATTGCGCGCTATAACTTATAAATTATTGTCCTGCCTCCCTAATGAGCTCAAGGTCAAGGCTGAAATTAATTCGCCCCGCTAGGAAGAATTAAAAAATAATGTTCTCATATCGTAAGCTAGCATTAGCTGTAGCTAGCATTAGCGTAAGCTAGGATTGCAAATAAGGCATGTGAGAACTCACTAAACAATGCACATTGCACATGAAGGTAATTTGAACTACATGTGAGCAATGCGAGCTGTAAAGAGTTTGTAGGCAGGCGCGGATCTAGGGGGCGCTAGGAAGCCCCCCCCCCCCCCTGAGCCGGGCCGCGCCCATGGGGCGCCCGGAGGGCGCAGCTTTTTTGTATGTGGCGCCCCCTGACCGAAATCCTGGATCCGCGCCTGGTAGGTACTCATAAACAGCGAGCCATACAAACCATTCCTTGGCAATGGCTGGCTTTCGTTCAAAAGGACGGCCGTTAACAGGTCACAGAATTTGTATGTCAGCGGGCTGTCAGAATTCAGATGGAGTGCAAAACTGCGAATCCTCTAGATCCAAACGTGCGACAGCACTGTCACCCACATTCCGACCGGCACAGCGCGGCCCGGCTGCCGGATATAGCCTCCTCAGTAGGGCAGCGCATTGTAACAGGTCGGCAGGGCGCCACAATGCCCGGCGGCTCTGTCCACACTGTGTGTGTTTGTGCCGGTGAAAGGTCGGCCGCACGTCTGACAAACGTCGGCCGGGCGAGTGCAGCCCGTAATAACAGCCGGCAATCCAGCCAGCGTCACCTCTGCACACACTCCGCGAGCCGCCGGTGTCAGGACATGACGCCGCTACAATGCAGCGCTGCAGTGTATGAGCCCACAATACATGCCGGACTCCGGGATGTGACCTGGCCGCAGTCTGTCCCCCCCGGACGGCGGCCCGGTACACCCCCCATCAGACTGAGCCGCTCACCAGTCAGACAGAGCTGACTGCAGTCTCTCCCTGACGGCGGACCGGTACACCCCCCATCAGACTGAGCCGCTCACCAGTCAGACAGAGCTGACCGCAGCCTGTCCCGGACGGCGGCCCGGTACACCCCCCATCAGACTGAGCCGCTCACCAGTCAGACAGACCTGACCACAGTCTGTCCCGGACGGCGGCCCGGTACACCCCCCATCAGACTGAGCCGCTCACCAGTCTCAGACAGAGCTGACCGCAGCCTGTCCGGGACGGCGGCCCGGTACACCACCCATCAGACTGAGCCGCTCACCAGTCAGACAGAGCTGACCGCAGTCTGTCCCGGACGGCGGCCCGGTACACCACCCATCAGACTAGTCTAGGGCCCAATCTTACCAAGAGTCCAGTCTTACCAAATGCCGTGAATGGGTAAATATGGCATATTGATGCACCGGCCTGCACAAATTTCGGGACTTGGGATCGAACCGGGGATAATCATATTATCAGCATAGCGCTCTACCGTCTAGGCTATTTCGACAACGAGAGAGCCCGAACCAACGCTGTGGTTAATAGGGGCGGCATTCTGAGCACTCCATTCACGGCATGCCGTACTTACGCCATTCACGGCACTTGGTAAGATTGGGCCTGGGACTGGGTCTCGAAGTTCTGGTGTCGTACCTTACCTCGCGATGACGTCACGTCACAATGACGTTACCTCACGATGACGTCACGCCAGTTCATGCCGTCTACTTACCTGTGAAAAGACACACATACACACGGTTAGCATCCGGAGGCAATCGCACAAAGAGGCGGCCGACATGTAACTAACACGTAATGTGACAGCTCTGCGGACAGCGCGACCGTTACAGGCTAATTACAAACTGACCGACAGTCAGGCCTCGGACAATGGCCGACTCGACCCAGATCCAATGCCATGATAGCATGAGCACAACTCTGTGCAATGGAAGAACGAAACAACTGAAATGGCCGGCTCAATCTGGCTGTTGCCAGGTGAGACAGCCATCACAGCTCAGGCTGTTTCGGTATGGCAGTTTCGGTATGCTGGAATTCAGCAGGTGTCCATCAGCATTGAAAAGCCAGCAGCACCCGCTGATGCTGCTGATTCAGACAGAGGTTTCAACGTAGGGAGATAATTCAGCACGGCAGCTCTGCTGACTGAGCTGCCATGTACCAGTGCAGGCGAGGCATTATAACAGCGTAGCAACCAAGTGCATAAACTGGCAGAGATAAGTCATCACATTGTTACCATGGTCCTTGTAATCCATTGGTTCATCTGAAGCGCCTACTCACGTGAACAGCCAAACATACATAATCAAACGCTTCCAATAAATGTAGCACCATCTGCATGCTGTATGTACAGTCTAGGGTAAATGTTCTGTCCGTGCAAAAGTTCTGTCCGCTGTTTCTGCCTCTGTCTGTCGGTGCTGTGCACGCAGTGGAATCCAATGCATATTACTAATAGCCCTCTCCCGGTAATCAGGGGGCGAAGGGCAAAAATTTTATGTCTGGTCAAGATGATCCTCACTGCTGTACACCGACAACAGCCAGCCACCGATAACAAAAGTCTGGTCATTGAACGGAAACGGTGCGCTTAAAAAGGTTTTTATGATACTTCTACGCATAGCTTCCGCAGACGAAAAACAAACATCGCCCCAGAAAATGGAGGATTTATTCGAATAGAGCGACTGCTTGAAAGGACTGCTGCTAGCCGTTTTCACGAAGGATTTATTCACCGGGAACATCGTCATCGGTTAAGGTGAAAAAGTGGACAGAACATCAACCCTAGACTGTAAATTGTACAATTACTGTACAACCAAAGCTAAATCATATAAAGACCAAAAATATATAGCCGTTTTACGCGGCATCCACAAGTAATTGGACCATAACAACATTTGAGCACGTGACTGCAAGCCACTTCCTCTGTTTATCACTGCCCTGCTCCGCCGCACGTGGCTCTCTGGCAAACAATGGGCCCACCCCCGCTACGCAAACTGCCGACAATACAGAAATGAGACAACACAATGTGACCCGGGTGGAATTGTTTTTGATACCTTTGGGCCGTAGAGCGTAACATGTGGCTGTTATCACCGGGTGCGAAACGTAACAGCAAGGACATCAGAAACGAGACAGGAGCCAGTCCCACCCGTCGGCGCGCGGATCCCGTTCCGTGTCCGGCCACCAGGAGCGTGCGATCGCACCTGACTAGATCAGGAATACCTGGTGTCGGCACTCACCCGGACTCTGGAGCCGGTCAGGAGCAGGGTAACTAGACAGGTCAGGAGTGGCTCTCCAGACTGGCACGGCCCGCCGCCGACAGCAGCTAGGTCAAACTTTCATCCAATGTGACACTGGCGTTAGTGTGGATTCATGGGACGCTTTCCATTTATGAAACACATGCGTCCGGTGGAATGACATTCACTCATTAACTGGGAATAAAGTGCACGTCGGGAATCCTAATCAGGAACTGGCGAGGTGATCAGCAGAGATAGTCAGCGAGATGCAGATACTGGTGTTCTGCAGATGCATGTCATAAAAATGATATAAATAAAATAGTAAACTGGAGAGCGAGCGTGAGAGCGAGAGAGCGAGAGAGCGAGAGAGCGAGAGAGCGAGAGTGCGAGAGTGCGAGAGTGCCGAGATGCGGAGTGCGCGAAGACGTGCCGAGAGTGCGGAGTGCGAGAGGTGCGAGCAGCAAGAGAGAGAGACGCAGAGGAGAGAGAGAAGAGAGAGAGAGGAGAGAGAGAGAGTAGAGAGAGAGAGAGAGAGAGAGAGAGAGAGAGAGAGAGAGAAGAAGAGCAGAGAGAGAGAGAGAGAGAGAGAGAGAGAAGAGAAGAGAGAGAGAGAGAGAGAGAGAGAGAGAGAGAGAGAGAGAGTCGCACGTTGGCGTGTTGCACCATCCACGATTTATGCCGCCTGTCCCAATGTAAGGGCGTTCTACATTATGCCAGAAAAACAAGGTTAAGCTGGTTTCACAGCTGAACACCGCCCGGAAAATAAAGAGCTTCGCCTCAGAGGAAAGTGCGCTCCAACAGCTCGACAGGCGCGCCGCCCGGCTCAGGTCGGCAGCACGAGATACTCGCCGGCCCGTCCAAAACAGTATTTAACATAGCACGCTAGCAAAAAGGCGTGGTGATAGTGGAGCACTACATCTCAATTTTCACCACAACGTTCCTTTCTTATCATTTGGCTGATGATAAGATATTGTGGAAATATTTCATTTAAACCGCCACAACAGCGATGTTCGTAAATAACAACATGAAAAGACAACAAAGATGAAGAGCTAGGCGGTTGCAGGCGGCCTCAAAAAGCCTGATGAACGGTCGCCTTCCGCGCTCGACAGAGGTCCAGATCAGCCGCGGCCCCCCGAGGCTACCAAATGTTTACCGGTGACGTCTTACAAACAAACAGACGTCACATCACATCACTACCTCGGGAGGCAGGGATGTCGGCCATCATCATCACACGCCTCCGCTGACGCTGACGACGGTAAACAAGGCAGCATCCGGTCTGCGGGGAGCGGGGAGTTCCACCGCCGCCGTCTCCGCAGCTCACGCCGACCGGCGCACGTCAATTAGCGAGCACAGCGCGGCAGGGCGCGGCGTGGGGCGCGGGCCGTGTGGGCCCACACCGGGGAACGGAGCAGCAGCAGGAGGCACAGCGCGGTGTGGGGCGGTGGCCGTGCGTGCCGTGTGGGCCCACACCGGGGAACGGAGCAGCAGCAGGGGACGCCGGAAGCAGCAGTAACGACGACAGAGGCGCCGGGGATGGAGCCAGAGGCCCTGGGGAACTGGAGACAGAGGCGCAGGGGTCGGAGACAGAGGCGCAGGGGTCGGAGACAGAGGCGCAGGGGTCGGAGACGGTGGCGCTGGGGTCGGACGGAGATGTGCCTCTGGCCTGGCTGTCTGCCGACTAGAGCCCTTCATGGAACACATTTTCATACCCCATCCCGTTCCAGCCTAATCAGCCAGACCCAAGCCCGTTCCAATCTAATTCAATATTTGAATCTCATTCCCCCAACCTTTCAGCTATTTCACTTTTTGTGGTGGCCCCAAAATAACCAGTGTAATGGTCCCAACTCGTTCAGAGGACATATCCAACAAAATTGTCCCATTCCCATTCATTTCCATCCTGTTCCCATTCCCATATGGGATTCCCATTTCAAAATCCTTACTGCCGACCAAGACTTATCAGCAGTGCAGCCGCCCGCATACTGAAGCAATGCCGATAAGGATGGTCATCCCGACTGAGGGATTCCGTGTCACCAACGTCGAACCCGCAGCCACGGTATCAAACGCGATGCTGGCACATGAGGAACATGTGGACTGTGGAGAGCTGTCACATCTCAATAAATCCTTACAGAAAACAAAAAAATAAATGTGTATAAAATTTGCACGTGCTGAAGAAGTCAGTTGTTAGGCACGTAAAACCTTAGGCAAATTTGAAGGTGATTATGCTTTAGAAATCGAACCGAGCCGACGATGGCATCCGCAGTAACAAACTGAAATGAATCAGTACAGCTGATAAGCATCAAAAGGGCAAGGGGCGAGATGAGAGTTGAACCCGGCGAACCTACGCTTTCATATTGCACTGCAATGTTTTCAAGAAAATAATGTGTCCACTTAAAGGCAGCCAGCACCTGGATTCGCCATTTATCTATTTCTTGTGAGTGCCAAAAGACCGTCTCACAGGAAGAAAAAAAGGTCTGTATGGATTGAAGTATCACCGGACTTTTGATTTATCGGAAAAGTATTCTGTACGGCTTTGCTGTGGTAAGTTATGACACAAGTTGTTAAGCTTCGGCTCATTGCATGAAGCCATTATCAGAATGTATTTATAAACAAAAAATATATAGTACACTCAACAGTCAACAGCATCCCTGGTGTCCCCTACGGCTCTCGCGACTTTCAGGGCTTTCAGGTGAGATCAACCACATCACCCCGTCGTCCCCAGTGGTCGCATGATAAATTCCCTCCTGATATTATACAAAACTCCCTCCCGGTTACCCTCCGGATGTTATAAAAAAAAAAACTGCGTCAGTCGGTGGAAATGTGAGACTGACTTCTGAGAGAAGCAGCTCAATAAACCATCGACCCGTAATGAGCTGCACCTTGGCGGCCGACATCTGCATCCCGGGCTAATCACAAGCTGTCGCAGTCGGCGGCGGCCGCCAGTAAGTCAGCCGGCCGGCCAGCCAGCAGCCTGTTCGCCATTCAGGCGGCGAAAGGTCGCGCCTCGGCTCCACCACATCGACCCCGTCCAGTCCCCGACCCCGGCCACTGCCGCTACCGGCCACAGGCCGCCGGACCGAGCTCTGCTCTAATGCAATGCAGAGCTGTCGGCGGCCGGCCGTTTTCGACGCCGAGTCAGAGCCGGAGTCGATGCGTTTGCACAGGTCAGCGGCAGCGGCCGCGGCGGGACGACGGCAGGTCACGCGAGGAACGGCCCACGCACGGCCGGGCGGCCACCGGATCTGAGCACAAACACACCGAGCCGACACACTAATACGAGCTGTAATCACGGACACCCGCCCAAACACCCAGACCTGAAACCCGCCCAGACACACAGACCCGACAACCCGCCAAGACACACAGACAACCAAACCAGTCAACCAGACCCGACAACCAGACAACCAAACCCGACAACCAGACAACCAAACCAGTCAACCAGACCCGACAACCAGACCCGACAACCAGACCCGACAATCAGACCCGACACCCGCCCAAAGACCCAGACTCGACAACCAGACAGCCAGACCCAACAACCAGACCGTGCCGCAATCACAGACAGCACACCCGACACAGACACGGGCCGCAATCACGAACACCAGTCCAGCCATAGACACGTGCCGAAATCACGGACACCAAGTTCAACACGTTTGTCACGCAGCCGCCTGCGACGTCTTTGAACTTACTAATAAATTATAGTAGTTTTTGAAGCCTGGTTACAACTTACAAGTGAGCGACTCGCTCGTTGTCGGTTTAGGAAGGCCGGTGAAGCGGCGCGCTGGGGTCTCCAGCCGAACGCGTGGCGGGGTCAATTTTTACCCCCCCTCCCTCCCCCCCGGTATCATCCGAACCAATAGGAACTGCACGAGACGCACAGGCGGCGTTCGAAAAGCTCTCAATTGAGACAATCCAACGCAAAACGCCGGAATTTTACGAATAATGTCACCAGTGTCAGGTCAAAGGTCACAAACGAGTTATTTGAGTTGATGGGGCATACCTTCGATTCCGAGCCTTATATTATAATTATTACCGCACACAAGCTTTCAAATGTATGATACATCTAACACGTTACCAAAAGTCAAATTATAAGCAAAGGTCAAGGTCAGGTCAAAAAGGTCACTATTGGGAAGAGGTTTACGGAAGTCATCGAAACATTTTTAACACGTAAGATTCGATAGCAGTAGCCATTTTCACACCCTGACCCTATTATATAATGGCTCTTAGGTTGAGTTCAGGTCAAGGTCAGGTAGCAGGTCAAAATTTGCAATTGATTCATACCTATACATACAAAATACATGTTTCTAGACTGGTTTTGTCTCAGAAATACAACGATGGCATTTATTTGGCTGTATCTGGTCAGAAGAAGCAAAAAATAAAAATACATCATAATTTACTTATGCTTAAGGAGCAACAAGTCAGTCAAAAATGAAGACAATGCATTGAAATTTGATTTGGGTATCATCATTACTTAAATATAATATAATAATATGAATGTATACCCTTCACCTATATATATTATATATATATATATTCCGTTTTTGTAATATACATGAATATTTTGATTTGGTAGGGAAAAACACGATTATGAGTCAGACTCAACATTTGAAAAGTTCCAGATAGCCATTTTTACGAGGTCATTTCTTCCATTTGTCCTTTTTCTTTGCAATGTGCTTTAAAACTTGATTTTCAACGATTTTTTCAAACATTTATTGTTTTTACACCAGAACTGGCATGAATTAATGACGTCACTAAAACGTCATTATCTCCTAAATTACTTCACCAATTTCAGTGAACTTTTAACAGAAGACGTATAATTAATGCAACATAAGGTACCGAAAGTTTCACGTCGATATCTTTTACAGTAGCCGTTTTCACGGTGGATTATTGCGCTGAAAAGATTCTGAATCTTTCTGAAATGTTAAGAGTTTTGGTATGCAAGTTTTAGCATATGATATATTCCAATAAATAAATTACTGATTTAGGAGATATTATCACTATTCAATAGTGATGGAAGAATGAATTGAGCTCAGAACAAGTTAATGATACAAAATTGACATTTTTTAAGAACATGTGCGTCTAGAGTCCATTCGTTCAGCTTAGCATACCGTCATACTGGTTACTAAATCTGGCAGCGTCATGGATCACAGGTCGGTCTGTGTTTGCACAATTGTGTGCTAGAATCAATTCGCAAGTCCGTTGCATTGGGCGAGTCCATTATACGTCAAATGCGGGGAGTCCATATGGCGACCAATAGCGTCCCACGCCACAGAATGTTTCTGAATAGTTATGATCATTTGAAAAGATTCAGTCGGTGTAGATCCGGCATCACAAATAACCCATCCAAAATTATATTGCTAATTACCATCAAACCGCTAGTTTGTAACAAATAATATTTTTACCAACATATTCCAAAATGCTAAGGGACATTTCAAGACAAAAATCGCATGTCAAAGTTGTGTAGTAAAGGAATGGATCGTCGAAACATTTCAAAACATTACAAATATTTTACAAAGTTGTGTTCAATAATCCTGAAATAAAAAATCAAAAAATAATCATGAAAACAGGCAACAGCTAATTTCGAAGTTATAAAGAAAATCCGGGAGGTGAAATTACCCCCCCCCCTAGCACTGCGCGAGTAAAAGCGGCACGGATTTAGATTAAATGTGTACAGATTTAAAAGTATGATATCACTAATTTAAATCGTTTATGGATACCATCCAAACTCACTTTTGTCATACTACCTTAACTCGCTTTTGTCATAAATTATTTTTCCCGGAAGAGGAAAACATGGAAGACAATATAAAATAAGGCAAGGTCATGCCAAATAAAGGAGATAAACTATATCCTCGCCACACTACCACACCAGCAACAAGGAGCAGTCCCATTGCAGGCTTATAGACCATATGCAGCCGAACATCACATGTTGGCGAGTCAAGACGTCAGTCGATGCAGCGTTTCACAGGTTCAGCAGAGCATGGTCGCATCCGACTGACTGCAGCCGGGCAGAGAGTGTGCCGGCGGCGGGAGTTGTTTAATCAGGGGCGGGGCTGACTGGACCGATGTCAACAGTCAGCGCTGTGTATCCGCGGGGGATACCCGTCACCGCCCCGACAGACTACAGTGCAACTGTCAGACGTCAGAGGTCAGGTCAGAGGTCAGTCCGCGACATTTCCTGATAACGACGCTATCGCCAGCCATCAGATGTCGGCGACACGAACACAAACTCGGGCTATCGAGGCGAAACATCAACCCTCGACAAAACGGTCATCGTAAGATGGAATATTACGTAATAGCGCAATAAGCTGGCACTGACAAATATAAATAAATTAAATTCCCTTCCTCGTGGAGCATGATGAAGAAGATTTGATCTGACGGGTACCGCAACTACCGCAGGTCATATAACTTCCGTGCATCACGAACACTCATGCTGACAAAGCTGGCTCGGAATCCACAGATCAAAATAGACCGACGTTTCACTTCCCGAATGATGGATGTAATATTTCACGTGTCCCTGGACAGTGAAATCACGTCCCATATCCTGCCAGGCCGGGACAGACGTGCCTTGTGACGCTGACGTCATGTCCTTTATCTCTGACAGACAGGGCGGACGTGGTGGCGCTGGTACCGCCGCAGGGTGTCAGGCAGTCGACCAGCGGCGGTACGTGACCGCGGTACAGCCGAGTCTCGACCCCGCTGACCTGGATCGACCCGGTCAGGTCGAGATGTCAGGCAGACTGCGGACGCGCCGACCGCGCTGCTTCGACACATCTGGATCGGCCAGGCCAATGTCCAACGGCTCTTCTGCCTTCTTTCCTCATATAAACTGCCTTCTTCCCTCACATAAATACAGTGTGTTAATGGTGATGATTAGGGCTCATATCCACCATCCAGCTGGCGCAGCCGCACCGCCACCGGCAGAGGTAATCCTTGCAGTCGCACGTCTCGCTCCTCGAGCGTCCCCTGACATGGACGGCTCAGATCAGCGGCAGCTGGGCCCGCTCTGGTGGCAGGACGCCGGCCCTGAGTGATGAGAGGAGCGGCGGCCCGGCGGGGCGCCGCGCGCGACACACGTGGCCGCCATCCGGCTGATATGGCAGCAGCACAGGGGCCGCAGTCGTCTGACGGCCGAATCCCGGGCTAGGACGCAGGCAAGCCAGCACATGGGGCTCTGCAAGGTCGTCATGCACTCCGGGCCCATACCGGCTGACATCGGCAGCGACGCAGCACAGGCGGCCGCAGTGCCGTTCATGCACCGGCTCCACTCCGGCTTGACATGCCGTGGGAGCAGCACAGCGCGAGGCCGCAGTCGTCTGACGGCCATCCGGCTGATATGGCAGCAGCACAGGGGCTGCAGTCGTCTGACGGCCATCCGGCACACCGTATCATCACAGGAGCTGCAGTCGCCACTCCGGTGGAGGGGGGGGGGTCGCCTCGTGTCACCACTCTGAAGGGAGGGCGTATATCTCGTGTCGTCCCCTCCGGTGAAGAGGAAGCTCGTCCCACGTCATCCCCTCCATGTCACCCCCTCTGACGGGGAGGAGGTCGCCACGAGTCATCCCTCAGTGGGGAGGGAGTCTCGTGTCGTCACTCCGGTAGAGAGGGAGGGTGGTCTCCTGTGTTCGCCGGCGGGTGGAGCCGCTCCGTCGCCGACGGTGGAGCCGCTCCGTCGCCGACGGTGGAGCCGCTCCGTCGCCGACGGTGGAGCCGCTCCGTCGCCTGGCGGCCATCCGTCAGCGGCGGCAGACGAGCCGGCGTTGTCTGCTGTGGTCGTCAGGTCCTCCCCCGCCAGCCGGAAGCCAGCTGCACCGCCGCCGCCGCCGCCGGCCCGCTCCGTCCCCTGGGCCGGCGCTGACACATTCTGCCCAGACTGACGCGGTATCAAAGCCGACTGAGCCGGCCCGGCCAGACGCGGCGCTTCACAACGATCCGCCTGAAATGGGAGACTGAGCCGGCCGGCGGCATCGCCGACCATTCAGAAAGACTTTCTTTTCTCTCCGCCTCTGCGTATTTAACAAGTAGTTTGGCGTCACGTGAACTCAACGTTGAGCTCAATGCTTTAGTTGACCTTTCCTCTAAGCTCTGTTTTAATTAACCTTTACTTGCATTTAATTTGTGGTCCGATATGGTTTACGGGTCGAGATTGCGGCGGCGAGTGCATTACAGAAATGTGAGATTAATGTACTTCCAGTAAACCACGCCTGCAGTCAGTTCCAGCCCACGAATAGTTCAACCGCCGGCCAACCAGGAACTGGCCGCCATCAATTCTGATTTCCTCCGCGGGCCGGCGATGTCCATCGCATTCGGCACATGGGGCCGGAACAGCCATTACTCCGATTTCACCGGAAAAGCGCTATCAGGCCGCCGTGCTGGCGAGCTTGGGTGAACGTAATGGGCCTACCAAACGCCAGCGGCGGTCTCACACGGCGCTGAATCGCCAACGGCCGAGACGCGGCGCTAGCGAGTCGAAACGGCCCGGAACTGGTGTGTGACGGAAACACGATCACTGTGAATACATTGGTTCACAACATGAACCGAGTCGATTCAAGCTTCTGTCACGAAGTGCAGCGCCCGAGTTTCTATGAACTGAGCAGCACTGCTCTGTTTGCCCCTCCATGGCGGTCACCAGGTAAACGGCAGCGGTAAACGGCAGCGGGATACAGATCAATAAGCGGCAGTACACCGGTAAGTGTTTCGGTGTCGGCGCCGAGCTGAGTCAGTCAGCGCCGAGCTGAATCCGTCAGCGCCGAGCCGAGTCAGTCAGCGCCGGGCTGAATCAGTCAAAGCCGAGCTGAATCAGTCGGCGCCCAGCTGAGTCAGTAGACACCTCGCTGGCTCGTCGCATCCTGAGGACAGCGACGATGACGGTGTGTTTTGTTTACACAGCATCGTTCATCGGCCATGAATAATGTATTGTTCAGCCCTCCCTGGCACGCTGACAGGGCAGTGTCCTGCTCCGGTCGAGTCTGCCTACCCGGAGGCAGCAGCGTGGTCAAGTCCCCAGTCCAGCCCGGAGGGCCCCCATCCACCCTTGCAACGCTGACAGGGCAGTGTTCCGCCCGGCGAGTCCGCCTACCCGGAAAAGTGCAATGCAGCGGTGGTCAGTCCATCCAGCCCGAGGGGCGACCCATCCCTAGTCCTCTGGACGCTGACAGGGCAAGTGTCCTGCCCCGGTCGACTGCCTACCCGGAGGCAGCAGCGGTGGTCAGTCCCAGTCCAGCCCGAGGGGCGCCTTGGGGCGGCAGCGGCGGTCAGTCCCAGTCCAGCCCGAGGGGCGCCTTAGGGCGGCAGCGGTGTCAGTCCCAGTCCAGTCCGAGGGGCGCCCTTTCCTACGGTGACAGCGGTGTCAATCCCAGTCCAGCCCGAGGGGCGCTCTATCCTATCCTAGGGCGGCAGCGGTAGTCAGCAGGTTTTAAGTGGGCGCCAAATTAAGCAGAGACCCAGCGAAATACTGACTGACTGACTGACTGACTGGCTGGCTGGCTCACTGACTGACTGACTGACTGACTGACTGACTGACTGACTGACTGACTGACTGACTGACTGACTGACTGACTGACTGGCTAGCTGTGAACCGACAAAGGTTAACTGCTTCCCGTGGCCTTTTCCGACACATTACAGTTTAGATGGAGCAGACTCGGCTGGCCTGCCGGGGGAACCATCACCAGCCGGGCCCGTCTTCAGTCAGCAGCAGCAGCAGCTCTCTCTCTCCCACCGGCCAGCGGTGGAGGAGCGCCGCGGCAAACAACTCCCTCCGCTCTCGTCAGCGGAGCGCCCGAGCGGCAAAACACAATGAAAGCCTGCCGAAAATCTGATACGGCAGGGAATCAGCGGGCCGGCACGGCGGCGCTCCAGGACCTCTGAGAATAACAGAGCACGGGCCAAGTGGCACAGAGTGCGTATCGAGTAACCACATGGAGGCCATAACTTGATGTTATGGTCGTGAGTTGGCAGAGCGTTAGCCCTGGGGCGGAGTAGAAGTCAGAAGAGGACGGAGTCAGCCTGGACGCCGGCTCGATGGTGTTTAGAGCCGCCGCCGCCGCCGCCGCCGCCACCGCCGCCGCCGCCGCCGCAGGCTGCCGGCACATGTTTGACAGGTGACGCCGGTCAGTTTATGCCGATCTATATTCAGCGGCGGCTGCGGCGCCTGTGGAGCCGGCGGCACGTCCACCGGCGGCACGCTGAGCCGGGCCGTGACACCGTGGGCTGTGCCGGCGGCCTGCTGCTAAGGCGGCCGGCCGGCACGGCACGGCATTCTCAATGCGGGCCGACACACCCGCCGCCACACTTAAGCCGATTTCAGGCCGGCCTAAAGTTCAGACCCAGAGCCGAGCCGCTGCAGCGGCCGAAATGCCGACAGCGCCATCGAGGGAGCACGGGACCGGCTCTGAGCAGCGTCGACTGCGAGAGTGACGTCAACACGCGCCGTCAGACGTCACTGTCAGGATGATTTAGGCCGGCGGCAGTTTACACGGCGCCGCTGGACGGCAGTGATGGCAGCGGGGGCGGCGGCGGTGATGGCAGCGGCGGCCGGTGGTGACAGGCGAAGTGCCCCGGCTGTCACGAGGCGGCACGCAGGTGGCACGCAGGCCGCCGCCAGCACGCCCCACTGCCTCTCGGCTGCTGCTCTGAGGAGGGCACACCTGGCGGCCAGCCGGTGCCGGCGTCTGCCCACCTCCGGTCAGCGGCCGCAGTGGGGCTCGGGCCGGGCCGGCCGCCGCGCTGTCTCCGCACCAGGGCATTTAAATCGGCCCCAACCGGACGGACCGGCCCCGCCGCCGACACCGCGCAGGCGCACTCGTACGTGAACTGGGAGCGGCGGCGGCGGCGCGGCGGCGGCGGTTGTGGCGGAGGTAAGGCACAGCACCGACGCCGCCGCGGTGCCAGTCGCGGCGCCGAGCAGAGCGGAGGCGGAGCGTCATTGTGCCGCGGTGCGTCATCACAGCGTCACCGGAGCGGCATCAGGCTGACGGGTGGAGACGAGGGCCCGAGAGCCGCGCTGTGCTCCTCTGCAACAGACCGCTGGTTTGTGGCGCTGCTTTGTGACAGTGGTGAGAGACAAAGACACCAGCAGCTGGGCGGGAAGACGCCGGCCAGCCAGCGCGGTGAAAGCGGCTCCAGCTGCTTCAACAAAGGATCTCTGGTGTGCGCGGCGCCTTCTCAGCCAGTGAAGGGATCTCTGCCGTGCCGGCGCCGGCTCAGACGCGGGGCGTGCTTGAGACGCGGCTGTCCCACAGTCTGGCGCGCGGAACCCTGAGGTACCAGGTACCGTTGGCCGGCCGGCCGGCGGCCTCGATCGTGGGAAGGCGGTGCTGGTGAGGTGGCGGACGTCACACCGGGCGGACAGACTGGCGTGACAGACGGGTCCGTCACGGCCGCCCTGAGCTGGCCGAGTGCCTGTGACAGACAGAGAGGTTCGGACAGACGGAGCCGGGACGAGTGAGAGGAGAGGGAGAGCGACTCGTGAGAGGGAGAGCGACGCCGCGGCGATGCGGTGGTGGTGGGCGCTGTGCGCCACTCTGGCGCTGCTGCTGCTGCTGCTGTCCTCGGCTCACGGCGCGGACAACAAATGCCCCGATCGCTGCCAGTGCATTTGGAAGTACGGCAAGCAGACGGTGGAGTGTCGCAACGCGCAGCTGCGCGATGTGCCGACCGGGCTGGACGGCGGCACGCAGGTGCTTGACCTCTCCGGTAACGAGCTGCACGAGCTGCCGGCAGAGGTGTTCCGGAGCGCCGGGCTCGTCAACCTGCAGAAGGTGTACCTGGCCAACTGCCGACTGACCGCCGTCTCAGACACGGCGCTGGCCGGCCTCACCAACCTGGTCGACCTGGACCTGTCGGGCAACACGCTGGCCTCCGTCCCGCAGGCGGCGCTACGCAGCGTGCCCGCCCTCAGAGAGCTGAAGCTGGCCAACAATCCAATACAGCGGGTGGCGGCCGACGCGTTCGCCGCCGTGCCGGGCCTGGTTAAGCTGGACCTCAGCGACTGTCAGATCCTGGACGTGGAGCCGCCGGCGTTCGACCCGCTCGACATCCTGGAGAGTCTGAAGATCAGCGGCAACCGGCTGCACGCGCTGTCCGAGCCGATCGTGGCCGCGCTGCGCGGCGTGCACAACGTTGAGCTGCACGCGAACCCGTGGGAGTGCGACTGCCAGCTGCGGCCGATGCGCGACTGGCTGCAGCGGCACAACATCCCGTACCCGATCACGCCGACCTGCCACGGCCCGCCGCGGCTGGCCGGGAAGACGTTCGAGCAGCTGAGCCCGGAGGAGTTCGCCTGCCGGCCACAGCTGCTGCCGATGGTGCGCCAGTTGGACGTCACCGCTGAGCAGAACGTGACGCTGACATGCCGCATCAGCGCCGAGCCGGCCGCGCGCGTCAGCTGGTTCTGGCGCGACCGCCAGCTGGACAACAGCACCCTGCTGCCGGGCGGACGGCGGCCGCGCGTGCTGCAGCAGGGCGGTCCCGAGCGAGTCAGCCGGCTGGTCATCCCCGCAGTCCGCGCCGCTGACGCCGAAGCCGACTTTGTCTGTGTGGGCGCCAACCAGGCCGGCAACGCGGAGACCAGCTTCACGCTGTCGGTCAGCGAGCCGGAGCCGGTGGAGGAGAAGTCGGGCGCCGGGATGGTGGCCGGACTCGTTGTCGGTCTGCTGCTGCTGCTGCTGGTTGCCGCCGTCTGCGGCATATTCCTATGGCGCCGCCTGCGCCGCCGGCACGACGAACAGGCCAAGAGCAAGCTGCCGCCGCCGACCGGGCTCGGCGGCGTGGTCAACGTGGAGACGGCGCCCGACGACGACGTCAACCCCGTCCAGAAGCCGCCGCGGCTCACCGAGCTCGGCTACGGCGCGCCGGCCGTGTACGTCCGTGCGCCGGACCTCATCAACGAGATCGACGGCCGCCGCCCCGCAGAGTACGGCACCACACCTGCCTACGGTACGACGCCCGGCTACGGCACTACGCCGGCCTACGGCAGCACGCCGGTGTACGGCAGCACGCCGGTGTACGGCAGCACGCCGGTGTACGGCACCACACCTGGCTACAGCAGCAGCACGCCGGCGTACGGCGCCGTGCCGGCCATGGACGGCCACACCCCCGGGTACGGCGCCGTGCCCGTCTACTCGGCCGGCGGCCACGTCAACCGGCTGGCTGACGAGAGCTACGAGTTGCAGCAGCTGGCGTCGCCGGCGGGCTCGGAGCGGGGGCGGCCCGGCACCGGGGCGGCTGACCTGTCCGTCTACGGCTACCCATCCGACTACGGCCTGCCCATGCCGGAGCTGGGCAGCCCACAGCCAGCGGCGGGGGCGGCACCAGGGGACGGCGGGGCAGAGCTGCCGGCCGACCTGCGCCCGCTCTCCACCTCCTCGGCCGAGCTGGACCTGAGCACCTCCCGGGACAGTGTGGGCTCGGGCGGCCGGCGGCGCTGGCAGGGCGGCGGCGGCGGCGGGCCGGCCGACAGGGTGGGCCAGCCCGCCGGCACTGACGTCTGAGACACCGACACACCGCCAACTCGGCCGGCGCGTGGCACGCAGAGCGGAACTCAACTGGCCTGCAGGCCAACGCGAGTGTCGCAACAAGCCAAAGTGAAGTGACGGCAGGTCGGAGCGGCCGGCCCGGTCAGCCGGTAGCGCGGCAGGCTGTCCACTGAGAGTCGGAGCGACCAGTGGTGGCCGGTGCTATCGAGCAGTAGCTGTTGTGCACGGTGGTATGAGTGTGGTATGGTGGACAACACTGACTGTCTGAGCCAGTCGGTGTCAATCTGAGACAGTCTGAGACAGACGGTCTGAGGAGACCGTGAATCAGTGCGACAGACAACTCCGTGTGTTACCGTGGCGACTGAGCGCGGCTTGCAGACTGTCGCGGCGGCGTAGACTCAGCAGTGGGCGGGCCGGGGCTGATCGTGGGTTCACACCGGGCCAACTGTTGCCCTGATCACGGACCAGCCACGCCCGACGCCGGCGCCGCGCTCTGTTGATGTATTGTGCTGTCTCACTGTCGGCTAGCTGAGGTGACGGCCGCACACGGCTCGTCATAGTATTGATATATCTAGTCAGACATCCGCAGTGCGAACGAATCTCTATTATATTGTGTTACGCGGCCGACACTCGCAATCGCAGCATATTTTAAATAAAGAGCCTCTTTGTATATATACTGACGGATTTCTTATCGGAGTTTTAATTTCTGGCAAGGGAATGGTTGAGGCTTAAGCTGTATTGTGCCTGGCGATGAAACGTTGATCCTCTTCAATACCGTTTTTAATACTTAACGCCTAACGATAAATAACTTTAAAGTCTGGGCGATAAAACTTGTTCGACACGAATCTGCTGCTTGGCACGCTGCTCGATCCAAGAGAAGCGAATCCATTAGCACGTACACGCTCTAATTCACCACGCTCGACTCTTTATTGACACTAGACGACAAGGCAGCTGCTTATCTCAGCTTTCTGAATCGGCAGCTGTCTACGAGGCAGTCATGTGCAAACGGACGCCAATCACGGCATTGTGGGCCTAATGAGCGGGGGTATCAGTTCCGGCCGTGTTACCACGATTCACCCCACCGCGTCCTGGGAATTCTCCAGCGGTTCGTATCGCTGACAGCCCCCCCCCCCCCTGGCACACTTCAGCGCCGAAAAACCACAATTACCTGGACACATGGGAAACACAGTGTCACACTTCACCAGCGTGCTGCCCTGGGGAGCTCAACTTGAGGCGCGCAGCCGGAACGACAAGTAGAACACTGAAGGAAGGGATTCCAGTTACAGCCGGTGTACACGCTGGTTGCCGCTGCCGCTGCCAGGTCAGACTGCGTTGCCAGCCTACTGTGGGTAGCGGTGTCGGGTGGCCCGAAGATACCAGGCAATTTACTTATTAGATCCGAAATATTATATGAGCGCCAGTCCGGCCTCCTCGTCCGCAGGCGTAAACGGCATAACTTATTGCTGCAATCAACTGCAGAACAAAGCAGTCTTCATCGATGAGTTACCGTTCTTACAGGTGACTGCCCGGCACTGTAGGTATACAGGTATGCCTATAGTACCAGGTATACCTACATATGATGGCTTTAGACGGATTGGAACCAGAAACGCGCCCGTCCCGACACAAATTTAAACTTTCGAAAATAAGTGGCACCCTAGTATACCTTGTACGCAACAGAACGTAACAAAATGTCTTCTGAAAAGAAGACAAATGCTTTACTCACAAAACCCTTCGGCTAAAAACGTCGTGCAACGAATAGTTTTCATTCACATCTACGAAGCCTCCGTGAAAGCGACTTAACTTTAAACACGTTCAAATCCCGTGACTGCCCGAGGTCGCCAACGGTCGGACTTCCTTTAGGAGCGGGCTGACAGGCGGAGCGGCGCAGAGCGGCGCGACACGGCCGCCCATTGCCTATGCAGAGACGCCGGCCAACAGCGGGAAAACTCCGCCGCCGCCGCCGCCGCCGCCGCCGCCGCCGAGCGGGCCGGGCCGGCCGCGTATCGCCGTCATCGGACAGGATGGTCGACCGCAGCCGGCCGACCGGGCGACCGGGCGACCAGGCGGCAGCGGCCGACTTTCCTCGGCGGATCGAGGTCACCGAGGAAGTGTGCCGGCCGGCCGGCCGGCTGGCCGCGGCCGCCACCTCTGCTCAGGTGAGAGTGTCGGCCGGACGCGAGCAGGCGGGTACGCTCCCCGACAAACGCACAACACGCCGAGCCGAGCCGAGCCGCAGGGAGACGTGACGTCGCGGGACGTGACGCTGGGAGACGAGCCGAGAAATGAGCCGCGGGTACACACAGCCGGCAGGCGACACGACGCCGCAGCAGGCAGGCCAGGCAGGCGGCGGCGGCTGACAGCTCGGCGGCGGCCAAGGAGGAGCTTGTCAGAAAGACCCACTCCGCTGCACCACTAAGCGGCCGGCTCATCGACAGAGTGGGCGGGGGGAAGGCTGGTGCAGCGGGGATGCGGGCGGACGCTGCTCGGTGTACACTGTACACAGCCAGATCGGTCCGACCCGCCCCGACCAGTTCGACGGGGTTGATCCGGTCCCAGTGAAAGGGGGTTCTACTAGGCAAAACCACGAAACAATGCGAACAAATGAACGAACTGTAACGAACTGTCAGCTACAGCAACATCAAGCAACATTATTATTATTCACCTTGCAAAAAGGATTCGATATCTTAAGAATAAGCTATTTTGCCTTATCTTAGCCCTAAGCAGACCATCTCAAACCATGGCATCCATCTTAAAACACGAAAATCTCAGGAGCATACTTCCACAGCCCACGGGACCATCGTGGGCAATTTATACCAGCCATTCCTGAGAGTATATGGGCACAAAAGCGGCGGCTCTAATCCGGAATGATTCTGCAGAACGGGTTACGGCGCAGTACCACCTCACACGGTCACGTCCTCCAGCACAGCCGGCAGCAGTACTGCCGATTGTTGCGCACATCCACCGCCGCTGGCGCCATCTATGATCTCCAGCGTGATTACCTAACGGTTTATGAGTCGCCGAGGCCCTGGACGGCTGGGTTCCCGCGACGTGCCGACAACTCCAGCATTCAGCTGGTATATAGGCCCGGCAGCGATACAAACTACTTACACCGCCCACGGAAATGGGCCAGCACAGGCGCCGCGCTGCACAATAAATGCAGAGTTGCCATGTCCCCGCGTCATTCCCCACGGCACGCGTTTCGCCACGGCGCTTACCTGCAAAACATTGCGCCGTAAATCAATCGGCGGCGAATGCACCTATCAACTGCTAACAAGGTGCGCAATCAGCAGACCCATGGACCAGCCTGCAGGCTGGCAGGCAGGCAGGGACGGGCGGTCAGCCAGGGGTCAGGACGGACACATGGCCCGGCCCGCAGGCAGGGACGTGCGGTCAGCCAGGGGTCAGGACGGACACATGGCCCGGCCCGCAGGCAGGGGTTGGCGATCAGCTAGCAGGGGCATGGCAGCATGGAGCAACTGCCACCAAAGACGATGGCGTGTCCGGTTCGCTTGCGTGTCCCGCCGACCACCTATTCCATCGACCCTTGACTGCCAGTGCTCAATATCTAGACGAATGTCGCAGCGCTGTTCACCTGTGAGTCCAATAACGTTTGTCTGCACTGCCCCAACAGTTCAGTACTTGCACACCTCTTGCGATTCCTGGCCGTCCCAGACATGCATCATAGACTGTCCCGAAAGTATCCCTCCCTCCCCCCATCCCTCCCCATCCCTCCCTCCCTCCCTCCCTCCCTCCCTCCCTCCCTCCCTCCCTCCCAGCTGTCCCAAAAGTGTCGCAGTTGCTGCCTGTCCGCCGTCCTCTCGACTGTGTCACGAGGTCCCTTTTGTCCGCCCCCGGCACGGCTGTCAGGTGGTCTCCCCTCCAGAGCCCAATCTTACCAAAGTGCCGTGAATGCGCAAGTAAGGCATGCCGTGAATGGGGTGCTCAGAATGCCGCACTTATATAACCACGGCGTTCGGCTCGTCCCATCTCGTTGCCGAAGTAGCACAGTCGGTAGGGCGCTAGGCTGATGATAGGCACGTCCCCGGGTCCCACCTGAGTTTTGCAGGCCGGAACACCAAAATGCCGTACTTACCCATGCATGACATTTGGTAAGACTGCGCTCTTGGTAAGATTAGAGCCTGGCTGCTCCAGAGCCTCCCTCCCCCGGATCTCCCAGCATGCAGAGTCCCCCTCCCCTGCCCCGGCTGTGTCAGGTGGTCTCTGCTGCGGCAGGACGCGATAATTACGCTAATATGGCGCCGCGCCATCTCCCCCGGGATCGAACGGAAATGCTGAGGGCATTTTAATCGGCTGATCATCACCACCGCCGGAGGCATGGGAAGTGGCCAGCCATTGTTCGGCGGCGAGTGTAGCCGAGGAGAACGGCTGACGTCAGGTACAATGGCAGCGGGGAACGGCCGTAATGTGCAGCAGGGAGGCGGCCGTAATGGGTGGCGCCTTCAGTCGCGCTCCAGTGCAGACCGAGCAGAGACAATCGGAGAAACGCATCCGACCACCAGCCTGTCGCTGCACGGAAAGTCCCGCCGCTGCACGACAGGAATCCCTCGCTAGGTGCAGGCAGTCCGTCGTCGTGGAACGTGCCACAGTGACGTAGCCAACAGGATTTCGCTGACAGCCGATGCTAAACTAGCTGCGGTCGGTGAACAGAAGCCGGAGGAGTACGCGACGCAGCGGCACCGCGGCCGCCGCGTGTGACCGCTACATGGAACGACCGGTGGGGAACGCCGCTGCTTCCTGGCAGGTGCGGTAATTAGTGGGCCTTCTCAGCGACTGAGACTGATGGGGAGGGTGGCACCAGGAGCGAGGCGGGGGAACCTGTGGCCAGGTTTATGACGGGATGTCCTCACACCACCGACACGGTGTCAGTCTAGACGCCCACGGCAGCGCGGCGGACGGCGACCGCGGCGCTGACCCGGCAGGGAACACCGCTGCAGGGCCGGCGGAGGACGTCGCTCGGCCGCCTCACAGAGCCGCGGCTGCAAAAGCTGCTGCCGCCGGCAGGAAGCCGGGTCTCCCTCCGGAGGCGCTAATGAAAGTGGACGTGCACGCGGGCCGCCGCCGGAGCCTCCGGCCGCCAGAGCCGCCGCCGCCTCCATCAGCAACTTATAGCTGGGACGTGACGCGACTCGGCCGTGGCCCGCCCGTCCACCTCAGCCGGCAGGTGGGGGTAAACGGCAGCAGACGGCAGACAACGGACAGCAGTAGACGGCAGACGGGAGACGGCAGACGGCAGACGGCAGACGGCAGACGGCAGACGGCAGACGGCAGACGGCAGACAGCAGACAGCAGGCAAAGCAGTCTTCAGCAGGCACGACACGCGCGGACAGCAGACACGCAGACAGCAGCCACCAGCAACAGCAGACAGCAGACAGCAGAAAGCAGACCAGCAGACAAGCAGACAGCAGACCAGCAGACAGCAGACAGCCAGGACAGCAGACAGCGACAGCAGACAGAGCACATGCCACGACAGCAGACGGCAGGACGGCAGACCCAGCAGGACAGCTGCACTACACCAGCGACGGCAGCAGACGATCACAACGGCTGTAGGATGAAGACGACTTCAGACTGCAGTAGCCACCAGCGGCTTTATCTATCCCACTGCGCCACTATTGCACTATTCCGCCATCAACCGTGCGATAAACTCTGACACTGGCCCAATTCTTCCACTTGAGTTAGTTATCCGGGCCATGAGTCATCTCGTGCCGGCAGTGAGCCGCGGGAACTGGGCCAGCTCAGGCTGCAATATGTATGAGAATGGGACTGGAGACGGTTGGTGGGTACGTACGGCACTGGGAACAGACGGTAAAGACGGGCCGTTTGCTCTTCTACCCGCCATTCGAGCCCGAGGTCGAGCCGGGACTGGAACGGAATGCGAGCACCACGGGAATCGTGGCACAGCTTACGTCAGCAGAATGGAGGTGAAACAAGTCGAACGTTCGAAGGTGAAACAAGCCGAACGTTCGGAGGTGAAACAAGCCGAACGTTCGGAGTATAGGCATCTTCATCTTTCACGTCACGGTTCAGGAAGGGCAGGCCGCGCGTATGCTTATCTCACAATCCCACCAGAGGGTGAAGCGATACCCTTCCTGATACCTTCCAGCAACAGAGCAAAGCAAATGTGCTTCTCATTGATTTAACTGGCACTAGAAAGCTTAAAAAATGAACCTTGCATCAAAGCTCGTGGAAAATAAATTGAAATGCAAGTCAGATAAGCATCAAGATAGACGAGTGTTTACACATTTCCGAATACATACTAACTTGCAAGCGCCGTTCGCTTCCTCGCTGATCTACTCCCGGCAACGCGACAATAGTTCACATCTGCAGCGATTTATGGGCCTTCTGGAGTAATTTCTGCGATCGACCCGTCGGAGAATGGCTGACGTAAGGCACCAGACGCCACTCCAGACGAGGCTGGTACGACACTCAGCCAGAGACCAGGAGGCTGGAGGCTGGTACGGCACACAGCCAGAGACCAGGAGGCTGGTACGGCACTCAGCCAGAGACCAAGAGGCTGGTATGACACACAGCCAGAGACCAGGAGGCTGGTACAGCACACAAGCCAGAACCAGGAGGCTGGTACGGCACTTCAGCTCCAGAGACCAGGAGGCTGGTACGGCAACTCAAGCGAGAGACCAGGAGGTGGTACGGCACTCTCAGCAGAGACCAGGAGGCTGGTACGACCACACACAGAGACCAGGAGGCGGGTAAGATACACAGCCAGAGACCAGGAAGGCTGTACAGCACACAGCCAGAGACCAGGAGGCTGGTACGGCACTCAGCCAGAGACCAGGAGGCTGGTACGGTACTCAGCCAGAGACCAGAAGGCTGGTAAAGCACACAGCCAGAGACCAGGGGGCTGGTAAGATACACAGCCAGAGACCAGGAGGCTGGTAAGGCACACAGCCAGAGACCAGTAGGCTGGTACAGCACTCAGCCAGAGACCAGGGGGCTGGTATGGCCCACAGCCAGAGACCAGGAGGCTGGTACGGCCCACAGTCAGAGACCAGGCGGTGGAACAACACATAGTCAACGGCTGACACTTCGGAATGGCTTATCAAAATACAAAATACAATAGCTTATACTTTTAACCTAAAACTAAGCAACAGCTGTTAACATATGACAAAAGAACACAAAGGTCAGTTAAGATACCATGCAACATTTGATATTCACGTAGCTGGTATTTTGGCTTAAAACTTTGCAGCGGCTGTTTATGTTATGATCAAAGGTCACGCATTGCAAGCAAGTGGCTCTGTTAGCATAGTAAGTTAATCAAACAGCGATATGAACCATTCTCCTTGAGTGAAAAGACTGTGATACGACAGCATAGGCGAGCAGAAACGAAACCAGGCATTTTGTATTTCAAATATATATTTGTCCTAATTGTTCATGGGCTATGGAGCATGGTCCACACTCCAATAAGCCGCCTTCCAACGACCCAAAGTCACGCGGCGGCCGGTAAAATTGGCCCAGAAAGATAATTATCTCGCCCATTACGTCCACAGAACGTGATACAAAACATTTTCGCAAAGAATGAAAAACCACCATATTTTTCGTGCGCATTAGTGCAAAGCCATGTGTTAACGAGACTTACAGGATTATTGTATGTCTTCTATGTCAATCAAAGCTTGCTTTATCATTATAATGTGGAACAAATTCAACCCAGTTCTAAAGAGGCAACAAAAGTAACCGAACTGAAGCCAGCCATTAACAATGCATAACACGGCGACATGTGACAAAGCTGAAACAAGGTTGTTACAGGTAAATACTGACCTTTTCTCACAAAAACGAAGTTATCACTTAAAATCGACAGATATGAGACCAAAATATATTGTAAATTGATCACATTTTGCATATAAACATTGACATTCCTACCGAAAGATAAAATTTAAATTGATAAGCGCTCAACATTCTTTAAGACTGGTACTCTCGAGTACCTTTTTGACTTTTCATGACCTCTGGAGCCTAAACTATTGAACTTATCTCAAATCTGAGGACAAATCGTTAGTTGCATTTTTCAAGAGCTTTCGATAACTTCCCTTACTATTTGTTCCTAGCTATCATAGTTTCCGAGATAATCGGGGGTATCTGGAAATGAGTCCTAAAACCGGAAAATCTGACCTTTGATGACCACTGGCGATCTCAATTGTGACCTGATCCAAGAAAAGACTAGATACTTTCGATAGAACTTGTCCGGAGCTATTTAATGCCGTTTTTCGCTTGTCGCTACGCTGCGTATTTTTTTTAGATCTCACGGGGGGGCGGAAATCAACTCCCTGCAGTTCGTGTTCGGCCTAAACCACCCTGCAGTGCGCGGGTTATGCATCCTACGGCGACCGGCGAGCTGTTTTGTGTTGGCGATTTGTTTCAGGGATATTGTCACAGTGCTTTAAAATGTAAGAAAAGCGTCAAATTGTCACGCCAGATATATGTACAGAAGGATGATACCGTTTGTCACCATACATAAATATACGTATTTCAATTTCCAAAATTGTAATTATTAAAAATAAAATACAATTTCGCTTCAAATTGAGACACGATCAAATTGATAACATTAATGTGGCATGAGGTAGTACAGAAAATACATATAAATGTAAATATTTGACTTTAAGAGGTATTGACGCAGTTCTGCACTAAAACCTCTACCGATTCATTGAAATGATAATCACGTGGCCAGTGATATAAACCACGCACATGAACACACAACGAGCATCATTTGCCATGCACTTACCTTCCGTTCTACGAACGTGCAATGCGTCACCACCACCCCAGGTGACTTACCTGGAACAGAGCAGGCAGGTCAGATAACGAATGGTACCTAACTTCAAAAGATAACACACAATATTACAGACTGGCAATTTGACAATCTCTGCTTGCAAACCATCCATGATTTATCAGTAACACAAATAGTTAAAACATATATGCAATGCCTAGTAAAACTGAGAGTATTGACAATAATGCCTATACGAACAAGTTCACTGGGGTAAAATGATCTCACAGTCAGCAGAACTGTCCCCCACCCCAATCACGAAAGTTTGCCCACATTGAAAACAATAAAAGGAGCAAAATATTATGCTCTGTAACGAATACTTTTTTAATTATTGTACTAACAGACTTATGTTTGCATCAAAACAACGTTATTGTATAAGTCAAACTTCAAAATGTACTGTCAAACTCTGTGTGCACCCATATTTTGCTGCTATGATCTTGTTTGCGAAAGTGGCACGCAAGTTTTTAAACATGCAAGGCATTGCGTCTTGAAAAACGAGCATTTCTTGCCTTGATAGCATTTGCCTTCGAAAATCGCCGACAGACGGTGCTGGCGGCACAACCGGATATACGCAGTCAGCTGCTGCCTCAGTTTCTCGCGAAGTTTGAAGACAAGTGAGTCGAGTGCTGTTCACAATTAGGTGTTCTTGTGGGTGTCTTGTAACTCATTGCTATGTGTTAGTATGTAGTGAATGTACGTATTCAAGAGTTCGAGTAGGCAGAGTGGGGCTAATTGACTGGAAGTTGAGTGCCGTAGCTGCCGCCCAAGCCACCTCTTTTTGCGTCAGTTTCGTTTCAAAGATGTCGCGGCGTGACAGAAGTAACTTTTTTGCTGGGGTCAAATGCAGCAGTGTTACAATTGACCCATATAGCCATACTAGCAGTAAAACGCTCCTATTGGACCGGGAACAAGGCGTACCTACGCCTGCGTGAGCGTGACCACTCCTGCGCGAGCGAGAAGCCTACGCCTGAGTCGCTGGTGTTACTGTTGCTCGACAACCACATATCTCCCCTCAGTGTGGAGGTCCCCGACCTGGCGTAAGACAACAGAGCACTGGAGCATTTATGCTCGCTTTTCCTTCCCACTGTTCTAACCGCCTACAGACAGCCTCTGGACAAAAGCGTGTTCGGGCCGTTTATAAGGAGCCATTTCACTCACATGGCTGCGTGGATGAGAAGCAGCCCAGGAAGGACAGTCAGCATCTATGACATCCCACGGATCGCTGATCGGAGGCCGGGGGTTCGGTTTCGGCGTTCACCTTAACCCGCGCCGGGCCGGTGCTCGGCGCCACCTTCCTCGGGCCGGGGGGGAGTTGTTTCACACCCCCCCTTCCTAACTCGGCTCCTATGGACCTAGACTAAACCAAAAATACCATTCCGAGAGCTCGTCAAAGGGGATTTGGAAACTATTTCGTTGAAATTTTTATCAGGTTTCAATATTAGTCACCAAGAGGATTCATCAAATGTCAAAATTTTCTCCAAATTTTCCAGATTTAGGACATAGCTCAGATATCCCCAAATATCTCGAACTATGAAATAGCTAGGAGTAAACAGTAAGAGCATTACATATCTATTTAAATTTGCAATCGCATTCAGGTCCTCAAATTTGACTCAGATCAATAGTTTAGGCCTCAGAAGGTCATCAAATGTCATATGCAGTTTTTTTGGTAAAAATATGTTTTTCCTGAATAAGCATTTTATCTAAAAATGACACATCAACTCATTTTAACACTATCGTGTTCTCTCGTCAGACGCTTTGCAAAAATACATGATGACCGTCGTAAGGTCAACTTCAAAATTTGACCTCCAGGTCAAGGTCATTTGGTAACCCAGATAGGTCATGTTGCATATGGGGGCGACGCGGACAGACGATACAAATACAGTGGGTGTCATCCGCTCGTCTTAATCTTCATTATATCAGAAGTTAATTAGCAAATCATTGCTGATGATCATCAGATGACCTAGAATGACCTTTGTAGAGATCTAAAGAAACATCGCACCTAGGTCATTCGAATAACGCTAAATAACATGATCTGAAATATTTTCAGCCTGAATTCAATGCATACTTTCAGAAATAAGAAGCATCTTTTTATTTTTCCCATTCACTTATAATGGGGAGGTCAGGACATTGACCTGACCTTAGGTCACCGATATCGAAAATCCGAAGATATACAAACTTAAGAATAGTCATGCTCTTATGAAACCCTGTTAAGTACGAAAACACAATTCCGACTAAAAACTGTGGCTTTGGGTGGAAACCGCAAACTTTTTCGGAGGAGGTGGGGTCACTTGGACCTAGCCTGGTGACCTGACACTGACATGACCTATTTGTCAAAAACTTTTTTGAAAAGCTGTCAACAAAAGATGATCAACAGGTACTGAAAATTTGGCGGCGCTAAAACGCGCCCGCCCGTTTTCGCAGATTAATCCAGGAAAAACCTGAGGGGGTTGTCTAACCCCCGGCCCGGCGCGGTTAACCCTATTCCTGGAGGGATCAAAGTATACGAATCTGTCGGGGGGGGGCTTTATTGCCCCCCCTTCAGATCTCCGCTGCATAAGAGCTAGAAACATGAAACTTGGTTGTGTGACTAAAGGTCGACAATGAACTCTATTTTGTCAATTTTGGTGACCTTGGTATTATCTTCAAAGGTCAAATGAAAAATCAAAAAATATTTTGGTCCAAAACATGATATTTTCAGGAAACCTTCCATTATCTCCGGAAACTATGGCACGCAAGGAGGAATCCGAAAAAATCACTGTATAGCGTTTTAATTGTCTTTTCACCCGTAAGGGCATCAGCAATGACCTCAGGTTCAATGGTTTGGACTGTAGAGGTCAACAAAATGTTAAAAAAACTGTTTTTTTCAGCAAATGTTTGTTCGTTAATAACTTTTTTATCTAGTATACAATAAACAACACTTATTTTGGTACCATCATGTTTCTTTCGTCATTGCGGTTTAATAATATCACTTTGTCCCAAAAATCAAAAATTTGACCCCGGGTCAAAGGTCAAGGTCAAGGTCAAAGGTGATGTAAGTCGGTCAAAGTGGATATAAAAAGACGCGTATTGACGCGGACAAACATTTTGAGACAATTGTGGAGTCTCTATGATGTTCCTTGTCAACGAGTTATTGATAAAAAGGTGTTTGGTGACCTTGAAATGACCTTATCAAAAGGTCACTGACTAAAGAATTCATCCTTGTCATAAGAAGGGCCTAAGAATGACATGATACTTGAAATAATTGGATTGATGCAATGTAATTAAACCCTCGTTTTTCATTTTTCACCATATACTTATATTGGAAGGTTAGCATTTAACCTGACATCAGGTCATCAAATATTTGATATCACCCTAAAACTTTTCAAACACATATATTTGGCATGTTTTCTCTCACATACAATCCAGCTCTTTTTAAACGTCCTGAAAATAAAAAACTTGCATCATTTTGTGAAAAAAAATAAGTTACAAAAAAATGGATTTTCAAAATTCAAAATATTGAAATTTCGAGATAGCCACCCTGAAAAAAAATCAATTATCTACCGAATGTCTGTTTTTGCTAACACTTCTCTTCAAACACACAACTCCTCCATGAGTGCTTAACCATGCACAGATTTTGTGGTCAAAGACGGCCGAACACGCCCCCCTAAAAACTGTCCTGGCCCCTCCTAAATAATTCAATTTGGAAAAAGGTATACCATTCGATGCGCAATGAAATGTTAGGAAAGCCAGTAAAGTTTGAAGATTCTGAGTTGAGTTATGAATGACCCGTCGCGAAAAAACCTCAAGGGGGCCGATTCGCCCCCGACAGTAATAGGGTTAAGGAACATCCAGAGTGGCCTCCGGACAACAGGCATCAGCCGATGCAATCCGGTATATTCAACGACGAAGATTTCGCACCGAGTGACGTTACAGACCGGCCGAAAATGGAACACACTGCACCCCCGTCAATCAGGCATCCGAGGGCGTGGCCGCAGAGGACAGAACATTTCCTGCAAAGACTAGTCTATCAGGTATCGGACAGGCTGATCCATCGGTGGTCGAACAGCCTGATTCATCGGTGATCGAACACCCTGATTCATCGGTGATAGAACAGCCTGATTGCTCGGGAATCGAACAGCCTGGTCCATCAGGGATCAAACAGCCTGTGCCATCGGGGATTGCGGGAATCAGACAGCCTAATCCATCAGCGATCAAACACCATGGTCCATCGGGGATCGAACAGCCTGTTCTATCGGGGATCGAACAGCCAGTTCTATCGGGGATCGAACTGCCAGTTCTATCGGGGATCGAACAGCCCGATTCATCGGGGATCAAACAGCCCGGTTCATCGGGGATTACTTCAATACCGCTCACCTCTGAAGCAGTGTCCTAGGATTGGGAAATTCGGGTGGACAACGAGCCCCTAAAGATACTTTTTGTTCACACTTTTTCCCGAGTTTTACCGTTAATTTTCCACTCCTTGATAAATGTAGCCCTGTTACTGATTTATGGATGTTGATATATGGACAGCCTGCGGAGGGAAAAACAGATACAAATTGGCACAGGTCATAACTTTTTCTGGTGAGCGGGTGATTGGTTATTGATGAAGCATAGAACGTATCACTGGCGGATCCAGAATGTGGGCTGCAGGCGGTTTGGGGCTAACAAAATACAAACTCACTTGATCTGGCTTCCTTGTACCATATTGAACGATTTAAAACAAACATGCCTTTGAAAAACTTCATTAGATTTCCTTCTACATTGGAAAATGTGTCAAATTGCACCGTTTTTAGGCGACATGAGGGAGGGGCCTGTCCCTGCCACTCCCCCTTGGATCCGCTAGTGGAATGGACCTATATTTTTATGTTGAATTTTCCACCATCTATGCTTATTTTTAGCCATAATTTTCCACTCCGCACTCCAGCTCCAAACCAATCCTAGGACCGTGCTCTGAAGTGATTCGGCTTCTGCCCCAGGCAGATCCAAGGAAACACATCAGCGCGGGATGGAGGACGCGAAAGGCAGCAATTCCAACCGATACGCAAGAAAAGAGAGCGATGGAGCTAGAACAAAGTCGAAAGCAACGCAAACAAGCATGAAAAAGTTCAGCAAGCACGAATAGAATCGTCGCCGGTGGCAAGGGGGCTCGGAAGGCACCCAAGCAGGTCAAGCAGCAGTGACGAGGAAAAAGGAGACGTCTTCTGCCTCGTGTGCGTGGAAAGCTTAAAAATAGTCGATCCAAAGAAAGGTGGATCCAGTGCGGAGCCGAGATGTACCCGATGTGGGTTCACGAGGCGTGTACCACAGTCGAAAAGTATCAGGCATGCATATGTGGAAACAGTGAATCAGGCGGGGAGTAGACGACTACAAACCGAGCGTCACAGACTTAAGAAGTGTTTCGAGATGCGATGTTTTCTCTACTATAGACCAAATAATCAAGAAGCATCCTAGGCCTCCGAAGCCCCGTTGGATAGTTGTTTTAGCCGGAGAGGGCTGCTTTTTATCCCGAAGAGTTAAGGATGTGAGAGCTTCATCCACTGCGTTTTATGATGTGGTGTTTGCTTTTGCCCTGCGCAAGGGGAACTGTTTGTGTTTTGTTTTTTATCCAGGAGGAGACAGGGAGTAAGGAACCAGTTTATATTTTCAATAAAAGATGCTATCGATAAACGTTGATACAACTACACCATTCGTTAGCATGGTACAATTGACCCCGGGTGCTGTTACAATCGACCCGGTACCTGGGGTCGATTGAACAGCTGGAGTGAGTTTTCCATACCACAATTTCGATCCCTAAAAGCCGCTCTTTCGGAATTATGTCACATCTGCTATAGAGGCAAAACAACAACGTTTGTGAAAATCCAAGATAGAGTTTTTGAGCCCAAAACGTTTTGGCTCCCGAATTGAAAATGTAAAAATACTACAACTGACCCCGGTCTCCGAACAAATGATTCAACATTTTACAAAACAATTATGTCAAGTAGCAATACACCGTTCGTCGTCACCCGCACTACACTCATGGTCAATATGATATGCTGTGTGAAGTGATATGCTGTGCAAAGTGTGAAGCATTGCATTTCATCTCTGAGCTTCAACCAGAGAACTACTTTGGATATAATAAAACTATATACCGGTGCATACTATTCTATGCATGCATGCATAATATTCCTTGCAGGGGGCAGATTCTGCCCCCCGTGGTTTTTCACTTGCCGCTTCTAGACCGTCAGGCCTAGCGTCTTGATGCTTTGATAATTTTCCTATAATTGAATTATGCATGTTCTAAAAAAAAATGAAAAATCGGACCAACAGAGGCGGTACCAGGCTAATGTTTTTGGGAAGGGTGTTACGAATGCGGTTGTGCGGCGCATACTTCCTTCGTAGTTTGCGGTACAAATTACAATATGCATCAGAAACATTGTAACTGGCATTATACATCATACATACTTGGATTGTACATATTTTTGGAAGAGGCGCACTCAGGTACATGGCAATACCCTCCTTCAAATTAGGACCAAAATTAAAATTAGTAAGATGATTAAAGACGTTAAAGACGTTACGCACATCACATGGTGCCCCCACGATGTTTACCTGGATTCACCTATGCGCAAAAAGTTACATTTAATCAATCACAGCAGATAATTGTTACATTTGACGTTCCTATCGTCCGTCACAATCACGAACGGCACATATTTGTATCAGAAAATCCTCCCATTTGACATCACCTGAAAACGCTTATGATTTTTTTATTTTGGTATTTGTCTTAATATATTGAAGACCAGTACATTTTAAGCTCAAAAACGCTTTGGGCATGACAATCGGTCAAACCACATTTTCATCTATGGTGACGACTTTCGTTCCTAGGAGTTCATTAACTAACCTAGACCTAAAAATCGATATATGTCCAGATAGCTAATTCAACGACCAACATGTTGACGCTAACCAAATCATTTTATATTCATAACTGTAATAGTTATGACGGACAGAGCATAACCACTATTTTTGGACTTGGTCGATTTTAGGTCATTCACTTGACCTGGAAGGTCACCCGTTGACCTGAAACCAATAAATTATATATCATTAGATTCCTTACATGACAGGCAACATGCTGGTGTTTACGGCATTGCTCTATCTTGCTTGATTTGGGAGTTAACAGGGGGCCTGTCAGGCCCCCGTACGGCTAAGGTGAGAAGCGGTCCCCGTAAGGCGAAGGTTAATCTTCACTATGACAAGACGTGGTTCGAACATAAACGCAACACATACGTGTGTCCAAGACTGGGTTGTCCCAGATCAGTGGCAATAGCTGTCTGTGGCCAGATCAACCCAGTAGGCAGCAGGCCACGATACCGACACTGACAGCATAAGGGTAAACGCTTATAACAAGTCTAGAACAGGGTGAACAACACCTCCCGGCTAACTTCAGACGGGCGTTGCAGACGGTGACCTGCAGACTACTCGTAACAAGCTCCTTCAAGCAGAGGATCTGGTTAGAGAAACTCTGGGAACGAAAGGACGCACAAAGTTCACAAAGTGATCGTAACGTAATGCAATCGGGGATCTAAATGTACTGCCAACAGAGTCTAATGAAGCACACGATCCGGGATAAATTATTTTCCGAGAGATAAAGGAAACCATATGAATCAGATGCAGATGAAAACCAGATGAAGGCATCGCGCTTGATTCGTTTTCAAAACGTCTTACGCAAACAAGCAGTAGGAACGACTGGTTTGCATAAATACATACACTCAACAGTCCATCCCGGACTCGCTATCTTAGGTCATATTCACATTCAAAGAAGCAATCTTATTTCCTTGACAGCAGCCGCTCAGGGCCTCTGTTGACAGTCAGCGAACAGGTGTCTTCATGCGCCTGTATCTGCGCGTCACTGCCTCAGTGCCGGCAGCTCAAATCTTGTAACATTAACCGTGACTTACGACCGCTCACTGCCTTCAGTTGCCAGGTAAGCTGATCTGTTTACATTACCGGACTTTCTGACCGCGTCACTGCCTCAGTGCCAGGTACTGAATCTGTTACCATTACCTGACTTCTGACGCGTCACTGCCTCAGGTTGCCAGGCAGCTGATCGTTTACCATACTGACTTCTGGCCGCGTCCACGCCTCAGTTGCCAGGTAGTGAATCAGTCACATTCCGACTTCTGACCGTCACTGCCCAGTTCCAGGCAGCTGATCTTGTTACATTACCTGGACTTACTGAGCCGCGTCACTGCCTCAGGTGCAGGTAGACTATCATCACATTCCCCCTGGACTTCTGACGCGTCACTTGTCTCAGTTTTTAGACAGCTTGATTCTGTCACGTTTCCTGGACTTCTGAACGGGTCACTGTCTCCAATGTCGACAGCTGATCGTGTCACGTTCCCTGACTCTAGACCACGTCCACTGTCTCAGTTGGTCAGACAAACTGATCTGTACGTCCCTGGACTTCTGACCGCGTCACGTGTCTCAGTTATCAGTCAGCTGACTGTCACACTTCCCTGGACTTCTGGGACCCAGCATGAGCGAATTTGCCGTTCCCGATCCTTTGTCTGGCCGCTGAACGTACCAATGACCGCTTACCTCATCCTGCTTGGGGGCAGATTCTGCCCCTCCCGTAGGTTTTTCGCCCGACACGCTCATGAACCGTTAAGTTCGAGGCGTTCTTAAACTTTCGGACTTTTCCTAAATGAATGACGCGTAATGTTCTGTGAAATTTGGAAAAAAATTTCGCCCAGCCAGAGGCGGCTCAGGGTCATGGTTTTTTGGGAGTCGCTACGATTATGCGGAGAGCGCACATACTGTCTTCGGTAGTTTGCGGTGAGAATAAAATGTCAAAACTAAGTTATGCTTCTATCTCAAAAAATTAGATATACATATTTGGGGCGCAGAGGCGAACTTCGTACATTAAATGGGAGGCGATAATTCTCCCCGTCCAATGTGGGCAATCAATAAGCAAGATGATAAAAGCGTTCCGCACATGGTCCCTCCCACGTTGTTAACCTGGAATCCGCGTACTAGCACAATTTGTTCATTTAACCAAATTACAGTAACAAAGCCCACATGGACGTTCCCCATCGTCCAGAGTGGACAGAGTGGAATGAAGCATCAATATGGTATCAAAATTCACGCCCGAGTGTTTTTATTCCCTGGTACGCCTATGTTCTTTCCATGACTTGTCCCTTTCAATCATTAAGAGCATTGACATGAAGCTCAAAAACGTTTTCATTTGAAAAATCATCGAATCACATGCCAATTGACCTTTCGAAAAACACTCAAAATTTCATTTTTTTGCCCCCTGGCCCCCATTTTAAAACAAAAAAGCAGATTCGGGTCCTCAAAAAGAAAGGATTTCGTCACGACGAATCGAAGGGTGTTGCCATCGAAATCGGCCCGAGCCTCTCCAAGAGTTCTTGGGGGGGGGCAGAATCTGCCCCTCCCCGCAGGTTAACGTAATTCTGGCCGCCCGCAGGGAATAGGGTTAAGGCTGCTTGAAGGCGGTGAAGACTTTCAGCAGCAACCCCGGCTCCCCTCCCCATCACCACTGAACATCGGCACCTGCCCACCACCACCACTGAACACCAACACGGTACCCGGCTGGCCGCGGTACGTATGTACCATGATCAGACTGTTCACGCTCAGGCCGTGGAGGAGCTGTTAACCCAGCATTTGACTGGGGTCTGATCTGAACACCATTGACGGGGGGCTTATCTTCCGAACCAGCGGTCCGCAGCGAAGACGCGCAAGGCGGCATTCAAAAGCAGACCAATGAGACCAATCTAAAACATTACTAGAACATTTCAAATCAGTCACTGTCAGTCACGGTCAGGTCCAAAGGTCAAAATCAATGATATTTTTTTAGTGGGCCATACTTTTGATCCAAAGCCTTCGATTGCAAGCATGAACACCAAAATGTTCTCCAAAAAGGTATAATACACATCCTGCATGTGATCTGTGTAACATTTTTAACAAAACATAAAAGGTCAATCTGGTCACAAAGAGGTACTTACACGAATTTATACACAAATCTGCCAAACATTGTTTAATGATTACGCAATATACTTCGTAGTATACCCATGTAACCACCTGACTTCATGTACATAAAAGTTATTGATGAGAGATTAACGTCAAAATAAGGTCACGAATGTTCAAAATTTGAAATTGATAGATATAAATTCAGAAAGGTATGTTCTGGACCGTTTGTCTAAAAAACAGGCTTCCATTTTACTATGTCTTATCTTCCAATAAAGCACAAAATAACTAAATTGACAATATGACGTCGATGATTACCATACTAGTGCCACTCATCCAGTTAAAATTGATAACAATATCTAAATTTGTATGGTAGTTGTTCGCATAAAGTATCAGGACCGCATACAAACGTTGTGTGCAATATGTACATAATTTTATTACAATTTCTATTATAGGGGTAAAAAAATGAAAATCCGAGGACTGCCATTTTTAAAAGCCCTAGATCAATTTCTATCTTTAAACAATCTGGATTNATCACGTGATTTAAGATTGTCGCTGGTAACCTCACTTTTAAAATGTCTGCTGAATTGGCGGAGTAAATGCGCTATGCGCGAAAAGTCATCTTTTCATACTTAAAGTTTGGAGTCTATTTGTTTATGAACAACGTAAACATGCGGAATAAAACATATATTTTCAATTTGTTCGAAATTCTCTATATAGGCATATGGATGGAATTATTGGTGGAACGCCGACCCTCACCCTCCCCCCCCCGGTCAGCAGCATATGGCTGATGAACATTTTTTCGACGTGCACCCCTTCCCCCTGATAAAAATCCTGACTACGTGCCTGCTTTCAACGATCGGAAAGGGGAAAGGGCCCGAGCGTTGAAAGGGCCAAACAAAACGGATGTAAAGGCACGTAAATCTAAAGTAAAGGCAGGCATGTAAAGGCACGTTACACGGATGGAGAATGCATTTTGACAGGTATATAGCATAACTTTTAGGAACTGAGTGAGCAGTATCACTATCGCTTTCCATGCGTAAAATGATTTGTAAAAAATGTGTTGCATGGCTTTCGTAGATATTTTGCGTATAGTGACCTTTTGTGACCTGACCTTTACCTTTGATCTTTTGCCAATAATCTCACTTTCGATCATGTGGGATATGCATCATACGTTTAAGAGCACTTTGGGTGATCACTGATCATGGACGTAATTGAAGGCTTTGGATAAAAAGTATGGCCCATAAACTAAAATACATTAATTTTGATATTTTACCTGTCCGTGACCTGACATGTGACCTCAGTTTGAGATTTTCGAGCGTGCTTAATATTTGTCTCAATGAGCGCTTTCGAATGCCGCCCTGCGCGTCTCGCTGCGATCATTAGTTCGGAAGATAACTAGGGGGCGTTTAATTCCCCCCCTCCCCTCCCCCAGTCAATGGTGTTCAGATCAGACCCCGGTCAATGCCGGGTTAATAGCCGAAGCTTATACGTTAACGTCATGGAACAGCTGTAATAAAAATATATGAAATAAATAAAATTATGAAAAATATGTACTTGCTTGTTTATCTTTATAATTGCATGATCACTAATCATGATAGTTTTAAGTAAATTTTCGTAACAATATCTGAATTGTTAGGACATTAAATGTACCATTCTGTCACCGTTACATAGAGCGTGCTGTCGAACCTGACCAGCTTAAATAACCGGCGCCGGGCCGGTGCTCGGCGGCCGTCGTCACCTTCCTCGGGCTGGGGGGTGTTTCGACACCCCCTTCTTAATTCAGCTCGATGGCGATTAGATATAGGGACACTAGAAAACCTGTTCGAGAAGTCCCGTCAAAAACATTTGAAACTATTTCCATCGAAAAAAAATAATATCAGGTCACATATGGGTCATCAGAGGTCATCGAAAGACAGCTGTTTTCTGATTTAGGACTTAGCTCCGATACCTCAATTACTCTCTGAATAATAGGGTAGGCTAGAACAATCGGTAAAGAAACAATCGCCAGCCATGACAATTTTCAATCGACCTGATTTCCTCAGATTTGACCTCAAGTCAATAGTTTAGGCTCCAGAGGTCATCGAAAGTAAAGATCATTTTTAGCCAAAAAGGTTTTCACGAACAACTGCTTACCTTTTTGAGATACGGAAATAATTTTTTCACCATCGTGTTTGTCTCTAGAAGACGCTTCGAATCATGTGTATGATTACCAGGTTAAGTCAACCTAGAAATGTGACATCAAGTCAAGGTCAAGTGGTGACCCAATAAGGTCATGTTGCACATTGGGAGACGTGTCTCTATGAGATAAACACATTGGTATCGTTGTCACTTCTCTATCTTGATTTTATAGAGAGTTATTGACAAAAAAAATGTTGGTGACCTCGGATGACCTCGGATGACCCTGCAGGGATAACAGAACAAAGACTGCATCTTGTTCTTCAAGAATGTTCTAAAATAACTTGATAAAGGAGGAAATGGGCTGATATCAAGCGTATCCTCAGAATGGAAAGCATTTGAATATTTCCCCTTTGACTTATAATGGAGAGTTCAGGAAATTGACCTGACCTTAGGTCGCGGCGTCACCGATATGAAAAATCCGAGATAAACAAACTGTAGGTAGTAATTATCTTATGACATCCAGCAAGTACGGAATCGATCGGCCAAAAACTGTGGGTTTGGTAGGACCGCAAGCGTTTTTGGAGGTGGGGTCACATGACATGGCCTGGTGACCTGACCTGACATGACCTAATGTAAAAGTATTGAGAGCTGTACAAAAGGTGAATAAACAGGTACTGCAAATTTGGCGGCGCTATGCGCCGCAGTTTTCCCGATATTTAGGAAAAACCTGAAGGGGGTCTAAACACCACCACCCCCCGGCCGGCGCGGGTTAATTATTTGTGCTTGGAATAAAATTGAAACCCTCCCAACTGCCGACTGAGATTGATATCAGAACACATGTACAAGGAGCACTTCTTTATTCGAATGAGCACGCAGAACAGCTCACTCACCACCCAATCTGCAGCTCATGGTAAAACTCTGAAGCTTAGGTCCACAGCGCCACACCCATCGCATACCATCTGCAATACGGACAGAGCCATGTAGCCATTGAATACTACTACAGCAGCATAGCAGCATTAGTTTTATCTAAGCTACTGACGTGACACAACTCATTGATCAATTGACACAATATTGCACTAAGGTCACTTGAGGACTAAGGTCAATTGAGGACCACATAACACACCCATATTTACCCAGCATATATTTACCTTTACTGATGCACATAGCACAAGCAAGGCACCAACAATGCGCCGAAGGCGGTTCAAGTAGAAGCGTAAGGTTCACCGTTTTACAGTGTACGAGCTCCACCTATCGGAGACACCGTGATCAGTGGTCACCAATGACGGGATGACACAAAGCTGCGTTAACCGTTGTCTGGACGAACCGTGACCAGCACACCAGCAGGATCGTCTCCACTGGACACTCCTCCGGGAGCGCCACTCCCCACTCGACACTCCTCCGGGAGCGCCACTCTCCACTGGAAACTCCTCCGGGAGCACCACTCTCCGTACGGTCACCGGTCAGCGTTCTTCTGTCGGGGACCACCAGGACCGGGGGTGTGACCCCGGTCAGCGCTCTCCTGACGGAGAGGACCACCAGGACCGGGTGTGTGACCCCAGTCAGCGCTCTTCTGACGGGGGACCATCAGGACCGGGTGTGTGACCCCAGTCAGCGCTCTTCTGACGGGGGACCATCAGGACCGGAGTGGTGACCGTCGGGAGTGTTGTGCCGCGGGACCCGGCCACAGCTCCGCCTGCGGGCTCGCCTCAGAGCGGCTGACAGCCGGCGGCGACCCTGTCGGCCGAGCAGCCGACCTCGTGGTCCGGAGGGGAGGAACGCGGTCCACCGGTGACGCCCCGCCGCGTACAGCTCCCCTGACCAGCTGACGGCGGGCCCAGCGGCCAGAGCTGCAGCAGCTCTCTGCCGACGGGGCTTCGTAGCGCGGGCCCAGTACTGCTCCAGGCGTGTCACGGACGCTTCGTTCTTCATGCAGCTGTCCGGTCCGATGTTCACACCCAGCTGCGAAGGGAGGCTGTCAGCATTGTGGGATGACAGGGAAGGTGGACATTAAGGGCATTGCTGAAACTTTGGGCTTATATGATTTGTAAGACAAATATGTTTTAGTACAGCGTTAAGTGAAAGACGGTTAATTTATTAAAACTTGCTCATGTATATCTACTCAAAAATGGTGTATTTTCGCTGACGCCTATGCCCATAGGAAAATTATAAAATGTACCCCTATTTTAGTAACTACTACACTTTTCCCTAAACATTGATCCAAATGATCGGCGAATTCTTTAGAGCGGACCTGTTTCATCTGCAGGATCCAACTAAGGTCGTCCGGACGGGGGTATTTCCTGGGCCGACCACGGCGGGGTGGCATCAGGCGCCGCCAGGCTTGCCACTCCTCCTCCAGCATACAGTCCGGCATCCTCTTCAGCACGGGCGTCCTGCGGCGGTTGGACGGCCGGCCGTGCGGGCCGGGCCAGGCCGACGGCGACGGGGCCGGGTAGCCCAGCCGGTCCAGCTCGTCCTGCATGGTCTGCCGCAGCCTCTCCAGCAGGTCCCCGCTGGCACCCCAGTCTGAGGCAGCCAGGTAGCCGAGGCTGACCGCCTCCAGGGCGTCCCCGGTGAGCTCCGGAGACGGCGGGCCACGCAGCATCTCCAGGGCAGCAGCCCCGTCCACCAGCTGGTACTGTAGCGATACCGTGTAGACGACAGGAGCCGCATCCTCTTCACCGGCGACTGGACTGGCTGCATCCGACTGACCTGTGACACCGTCTTTATTGCTAGCAGCCCACTCTCCTTTCTTTTGCCTTGTCCTCGTTTGGCGATACGATTTCCTGCTCTTACCACAACTTTGCCGCAGATTATATGATTTGTTTGATGCTGGATACTTTCTGCCTCGTCTTCCTCTCCTTTTGGGATACTGAGCAGCTTCAGAACCATAGCAACGACAATTCCGGCCATGCTGGGAGTACATTTCCCCGTCGAGCACCAACTGCTGAATCTCGCTCTTGATAAATCCCCTGAACTCCTCCACCTCCTCTTCCTCCTCCTCCTCTGACTGTGAGTCAGTTGAGTGCGGCGTTGGGTTGCTCATGACCTCTGTGTTATCACCCATCTGTTCATCACCCATCTGTGCGGCGGCCAGTGTACCGTTTGGCTGAGGTACCGTACGCAGCGGGCCACCGCCAGCCACCAACTCCTCCAGAGTGAACGTCAGAGCTGGTGAGGCTGGAGCCGACAGGAGGTCGCTGCGATCACCTCCCAGCGCTGTCAGCTCTTTCTGCGACAGGTTCGGGCACCAGGAGCAGGAGAGGGACTGCAGATTCTCCAGCGCCGCAGGAGTCAGTGGCGTCACAGGAGGGCACCAGGAGCAGGAGACGGGCTCCAGATGCTCCAGCGCCGCAGGAGACAGTGATGTCACAGGAGGGCACCAGGAGCAGGAGAGGGGCTGCAGATGCTCCAGCGCCGCAGGAGACAGTGACGTCACAGGAGCAGGAGAAGGGATGTACTGCCAGTCCTGTTCAACACAGTCAGAGCGTATGACGTATAGATAAACTACAATTGATAGAGTCTGATTTATTTTGTGCCACTTTAACTTACTGTAATACATTACACAGAATTGATAACAGTTAATTCTAGGATTTATAGATAATACCACTTTTAAAACGTTTTCAACACGTCACTGACTGGAGGCATATATTGTGAGCATTTTTGATGAACATTCATTTTAGCACAGATAACAGGAGACCTGGATTTGACCCGAAATATGCGGCCTCTTATTTTAAAGGTGAATATTCACCTTCGAATTGTGTTTAACAACAATTCCTTAGGCTTCCATTATGGTATAACAATGATGTTATTTAAATTTAACCCTATTCCTGGAGGGATGAAAAGTATACGAATCTGTCGGGGGGGCTTATTCGCACCCCCCCTCTTCAGATCTCCCCGCTGCCCATAAGAGTTAGAAACATAAAACTGTGTGCGCGATGTGTGACTAAGGTCGATCAATGAAATTCTTATTTTGTTCAAATTTTGGTGACCTTTGGGTCCATTATCTTCAAGGGTCAAATGAGTCATCCAACAATTATTTTTGTCAAAAACATGTATTTTCATTTGAAAACCCCTTGCCATTATCTCGGAAAACTATAGGCAGCTAGGAGGAATCCGAAAATCACTGAAAAGCCAGATTTAATTTTCTATTCACCCATAAGGCATCAGGAAATGACCTCACGTTCAATAGTTTGGACTGTAGAGGTGCAACAAAATGTTAAAAAACTGTTCTTTCAGCAAATTGTATTGTTTCATTAATAAATTTTTATCTAAAGTATATACAGCATTTATTTTGGTACCATCGTGTTTCTCTCGTTCATTGCGGTTCGAATCATTGTCAACTTTTGTTCAAATCGAAAATTCTGACCTCCGGGTCACAGGTCAGGTCAACGGTGACGATAAGTCCGGTCAAAATGCATTATTCAAAAAACCCGGTGCAATTGACGGATGAAAAACATTTTTTGAGACCATGTTCGCGCCAGTCTCTGATGATGTATTGTCACGAAGTTATTCCGCGTACAAACGTAATCCGCGCTGAACCTTGAATACTCTCCTTCAAAAGTGTGGGCACGGCTGACTAAAAAATTTACATTCTTTTTCCATCAATGAAGGGCCCCTAAGAGCATTTGACATCCGATGATACTCGATAAACTAATTGGATTTAATGGCCAATATGTATACAAATCTCCTCCTCGTTTTTCATTTTTCACCAAATACTTATCCCATTGGATTAGGTTAGCATTTTGACCTTGACATTCAGGCTTCAACAAATTATTTTAGATATCACTCTGAAACTTCAAGCCACTATATATTTGTGCATCCGTTTTCTACTTCACATACAAAAGCCGTTTTTCCTCTTAAATACTTTTTCCTGGAAAAATAAAACACTTGCATCATTTTCGTTTGAGAAAAAATAATAAGTTTTTCAAAATTCTGGACTTTCAAAATTCACTCATGCCAAATCGTCAAATTTTCGACACGGTAGGCCACTCTGCAAAATAACAATCAAGTTATCTACCGCAGGTCTGATTTTGCTAACATTTCTCTCCTCAACCCACAAACTCGTCCATGAAGTACTTAACCATGCAAAGATTTTGTGGTCAAAACTGCCGAACACGCCCCCCTAAAAACTGGTCCTGGACCCCCTCCTAATTAATTCAATATTGCGGAAAAATAGTACACCATTCGCATGCCGGCAATGAAATTTTAGGAAAAGCCAGCAAGTTTGAAGATTCTGAGTTGAGTTTTGAATGACCCGTACGCGAAAAACCTCAAGGGGGGTCCGATTCGCCCCCCCCGACAGTAATAGGGTTAAGAGTTAAATGCCTTGACGATTTTTTCACACAAAATCAGACCTGTGCATCCATTGTCTGTGGTACAGCATGGAGCAGGTGCAAAGATGGATCCAGCCAGCCGTTTGGAAGGGGGGCAAACCGCTTTTAGTGGACCTTATCTACGCCCAATTTCGAATTTTTCACGGATTTGAACCACTTTATTTTGCAACTACCGGATATATATTTGTATAGCTTTCGACCTTTTTGGGACATCGGAAAAGTTGTCAGCTTGCAGGTTTTATTGTTCCGACGTTGCCCTACACTAAGCAAAACTATGTCAATTGCCAGCTGCACCCAGCTAGGGGCGTCGCCGATAATTCTTGAGTTGGGGTTGGCTGAAATAAAGAAAGAAAAATGACCCATTTTTATGTGTGTATTTAAGCCTTTGCAGCGTTGTTAATGTGGACTTGCATGTTATATGTAATAGGTACATGCTATTTAGCGCCGCGAAGCGGCGATTTTTTTATTAGTTTCCCTGGAGAACCCAGAAACATAGCCATAGGCGGTAGGGCTTGTAGAGAATAAGAAGCTTCAAATGCTATTCATTCAATTCACCGTTACAACGAACCTAAGACGATGGTGATGGCCACATTATGACGATGGCTACCAATGTGACGCCGCGAAGCGGCATGAAATTTAAATTTTACGTCGTGGAAAACGACATTTTAGTATTGGAACCAAACTCAGGTAACCCATATTCCTGGTCGCACATCTCGGTATGATTAAACACAATGAAATTAAGGTAGTTTCTAACTTACATATTCTTTGGATGGTAAATCACGATGACCGGTCAGTCAGCGCACAATTTAGTACATATGATAATAATTACTGTAAACATATGTACCGAACAGTAACAAGCAACTGGTAATAGTGCAAATTATTTGAAAGCAGCAATACTTTTTAATTCCGCACTCATTTTCTTTTCCGTATTTTCCGAAAACAGAACGACTTTTCAGCACATAAATGGTCCCTGCAGATCTGGAGGAGCCTGGGGCGAGCTGACTTGGGGAGATGGTCCTGGCCTGGTAAAGCACCGCTGGAGCAGCTTCCGGGTGCCGATGTCTTTGCGTTCGCGTCGCCTTTTTTAGAACTCGGCAGACTAGCTAAACATGTAGCCCGCTTGAAAGTTAACATTTTATGAGGGGAACGGGCCCTTGGGCTAGCAGTTATGTACCGCCATGGAGAGACTGCCAGGCACTTGATTAATTCATTTCCTCATTTTCAATTTTTTATAAACAACTGCGTATTGTTTCATGCTGCAAAGCAGCGCGAAATAGTCAGGTTTTTCACTGTGAATAGCTGGATTTTGACTGCTTCAAAGGCAATTTTTACAACCGGACGTCTGACCGTTTGGGGAGGGGCCAAAACATAGTATCAGAACCTTTGGGGGGACCATGGCCCCTTTGCCCCCTTTCCTGGATCCACCCCTGAACACGTGCGCCGTCTGTTACGCTCGAGAGGGATGCATCTTTGTTAGGGGGAGCTGCGACCGCCGCCGAACTGGAGAGAAGCCGCTGAAGGTGTCACCTGCGGACCACTTACCTCAGCTTTCTGATGGTCGGTGAGAAGACAGTTGGGCGGCTCCGATCGACAGCGACGGCATCGCCAGGCGAGCTGAGCTTCCTCCGAGCACGGCATGTTAGCCTCATCCACACAGTACAGGTGGTACTGGTCACCACAGCAACGGCAGCCCAGCATCTGTGACCAGCAGTCCACACAGTAAGATGGTACTGGTCCCCACAACTACTGGTAAGCAACTTCAACTCGTCCCGGCCCGGCTCGTCCATGCTGGTCCAAACATAACAAAAACAAAACATCCATTGATCAGTGTAGACATATACGTCCAAACCATTTAACAACACTATACATATTACATATCCTATCACTAGCTTTGCTCCTCACCCGCGCCTGTTTACGCCACGCGTTCTGGGCCGCCCCGGGCGCAGACTGCCTTCGAGTCAGGTCGGGTTTACCGGCGTCGGGTGGCCTTAGAGCGTGTTCCCTATTCGGTGACCGACTCGGATTCTCCGCGTGGTGAGTTCTTTAGGCGAAGCGGTAAAGAAAAGTTCCTTTTATACCGATTTCCCGATAGCAGAAGACGTATGTTAACAGATTATGTCTCAATGCTAATGAGTACATTGACCGCGCACACTGGCGGGTAATACGCTAGTCCACCCATAGGGATCATTACCCCTCCAGTGTCCACCGGCTCAGCAGGCAGAGACTTACACCCTCCAGTATCCATCGGGCTCAGCAGCAGCGCGATCTACCGTCAGTTCCATCGGTGGGTCCGCAGCAGCAGGGCAATTACCCCTGGTGTCTGGTGCGTCGGAGCATGCGAGTATTACCTCAGATCGGGGTCAGCAAGCAAGAGATACGCTCTAGTGTCCTGGGCGTCAGCATGCAGGGATTACCTTCGAAGTGATCAGTGACAGCATGGGAAGTTAATCTCGAACTGTCTGGTTCGCCAATCCTCCTGCAGCCAGACAGAGGTTACCTACAGTGATTCACCGGTCCGATGCAGCGCCAGGGCCATAACCTCCAGTGTCGGTGCCGACAGCAGGCCAAGGGACTTATCTCAGTGCTCGGAGCGTACTACAGCAAGCCAGAATCTACCTCATGTCGGGCGGCAACATACAGGGCCATTCACTCAGTGCCGGGTCAGCTCAGCAGCGTGATTACCTCGACCAGTGTCAGACCACCGTTCAGGCGCAGGTATACCTCCAATGCTTCGCGCGCGTTATCCGCACGAGAAGATCTCGCCTCAGCTTGTCACGGTCGCAGCAGCCAAGGCATTTACCCTGCGAGTGTCCGGGACAGCAGCAGGCATTACCTCAGTGTCATGAGCTGTAGCAAGCAGGAGATCCTCCTGTGTTCGGGGTCAGACAAGGCAGAGGATTACCTCACGTGTCCGGCGTTCACAGCAAGCAGGTGATTACCTCAGTGTTCTAGAGTCAGCAGCAGGGAGTCCTACCCTCAGTCTGTCGGCGGTCCTATTCAGCAGTGCAATACCTCAGCTATCGGGGATCGTCAGCACGCAGGGATTCACCTACCAGTGACGGCGGTCAGCAGTAGGGGTCTATCCTCAGCTGATCCTGGCCGGTCACACAGTACGGATACGCTCAGTGGCTCGGCGACTCAAGCAGGCAGGGCCATTACCTCACTAGTGTCAGGCGGTCCGTACCCAGCAGGATAGTCTCAGTGTCCCAGTAGCAGTCGTAGCCCAGCAGGGGTATTACCTCAGTGTCAGGGACGAGTCTAGCAGCATTGGGTACCTCTCCGAGGTCGACGGGCTGGAGCGAGCCCCGGATAGCCACCTCGAGGTGTCCGGTCGCAAGGCAGCAGGGTACCTCGAGGAGTCTCAGTCGGGAGTGAGCAGAGCACGGGACTTACCTCGGAGGTGTGGGTATTTCTAGCAGCAGAGATCGAGCGCTCAGTGTCTGAGTTCAGCAGCAGGGAATTACCTCAGTGGTCGGTCAGCCACGTCAGCAGGCGATTACCGCCTTCAGTGTACCGCCGTCGAAGCAGCACACAGTGAGCAGGAGTTGGCAGACAAAGGTGAGTCAGCGATCAGCGTCACACCGTGAAGCCAGATCTCGCTGGGATCGGTCAACATGTCCATGAGGTCCTTCTGGTCGTCTGGAGTCGGAGAAGCCTCCGACAGAGGCGACTGCTTGCCCAGGCTGGACGAACCCAGCTCCAGGGAGGCGTTCCGACAGTTGGATGGACAGCACTCTTTAGCCGTCTGCCGCTGTCTGGGTGATCGCCGACGAACCTCGTCTGCCGTAGACTGACGAGGCGAACCTGAGGGACATCGTAGGCATGCAGCGTCAAGTGGGGCGCTCAACTCTGAGCAATATGTATCGGACGTTTGAACATTGCAGAACAGTAGCTTTTCACGGTGTATACTGTATACTGACTGATCGTGTTTATTGTTATTGCTTTTGTTTGTTTTTTTAAACACGTTTTGCAGAAGATAATTTGCTGAATCGAACCATGACCTTTGTTTATCCCCATTCACCTCGTGGCTAAGATATGCTCAAGACCCCACGAATGCGCCTTGTGTTAACAGGGCGGCAACCGGAATGTTTTTGGGCTTGGGGAAATCCCGTTATTGACCTGGTGGAGAAGCGGAAAGTAGCGAAAAAGTTGTTAAGTTGTGTGTTGTAGGGGGGGGGGTGGGACCGGTCAGCGAAAACCTTGCTTGAACAGTGGAGAAGTGACAAATAATGAGTACAACTGAACACTTATTCCTAGTTGTGTGTCAGGGAGGGAAAATGTGTTGGGAAAAATGCGGTAAATACAAGTTGTTGACAAACCGGAAACACGGCACACTCCCTCTCAATGCCACCGCCACGACGGCACCGTTAAGTTTCAGGCAGGTCAGCCCATCAGTCGGTTTGCAGAGGAGTGAGTGACCACCTATTGTACCCACACAGTACACACACAAACACACACACACACACACACACACACACACACGAGTCCACATGCGTTTCATGTTTGATATGAGTGTTACTAGTCACAGATGAACAGACTCTTCTTGCCTACCTGTGTGGCTCAGCAGTTTCGTGTGCTGATCATCGAATGACGACTTCTTCCGAGATCTGACCTGAAGAGACACGTGTCGTAGAGCTGCGTTAATAATCATGTTTAGTAGTAATGCGTGCATATATAATAGTATCAAAGCATCTAATGCGTTAAAGGGACTGTCCCACCTTAACATAAGATTTGAGTTGAGATAGCCATTTTGCGTGCTTGGCATTGAAATTATGTATGGTATAAGTTAGAACAACCATGAGGTCGAATCACAGAGAAATTCGAGTTTAATTTTGCAATCTGGTAACATCGCAGCCCCAATGTATTTGAATTGGTGACCGTGGCCGATGTCGTAGTCTTCTTTGCTAAATGTTTATTACAGTCGACTTGTTTTTTCTTTGGCCATACATTAGCCATACACTAGTCCTACTTATGGCAGCGTGAAGGTTTTATTTTTTCCCAAAAAATCCTTCATATGACGTCATCAGTCCAAATATTAAAACGGATTTTTTTATTAAATTAAGCACTGTTCGTGAGAAACAAATGTCATAATCGTGTTCAGCAGCATTCAGTTCATATTTTGCACCACAAACGACGTACGTTTGACACATTTTTTAAGGTGGGAGTGTCCCTTAAGTCCGGGCCGTGCCGGTATCCCGCGCCATTTTTGCCGTGCCGGGGGACACCCCATCTATGTACATTGGACTTTGTGGCTCTGTGCCGAGGATAGGGGAAACCTGAGAAGCTCGTTAGCTCGTCAAAATTCATATTTAATTACTCGGGTTATTTTTTTAACTTAGTTCAATAGTCATCAGAGGCCATCGAAGGTCAAATTTGGCAATTTCTTGAGCCTGTGCCACAGATCCCAAAAAATGTCGCGAATCATGACGTCGTGATAGTAACAAAAGACATAAAAGTTTTGTTTCAAAAATGTAATCCCGAAATGTTCTCCAACTTTAATTTTGGACTAATCGTTACGGCTCCAGAAATCACAAAAGTTCAACCTTGCTGTTTTTGGTCGACAAGTTTTTCGTTACCCCACGCCCCACTTGAGGAGAGTTTGAACACCCCCTGCGGTTTTATCGAGACTACGAAAAACGCGGCACGTAGCGCTGCCAAATTTTGTCTACCTTTTCATTTATTCTTTCTAAACCTTTAATTAAAAATTGTAATTTCGTGCTGAATCAGGTCATCGCCTGAATTTGCGATGACCTGTGTCCTGTGATCCGGTGACCTTATGAGCATAGCAATATGTTGTTTGCTATTGGACCATTTTGGAGCGAACCATTTTATACCATTTTAGAGCGAAATCTGAGAGGGTGTGACATTCACTTTGACACATACCTTGGTGATTTGTTCTGGAATTACACTTTTTGAGGTAGGGTGACGTTTGGTGACCTGGTTATTTGCCTTAAGGTGACCCGATGTCATAAATTCCCACGCCATGAGTCAATGATTCACGAGCAGCTGGGCTAAAAACGTCTGGGGTGTCCAAACTCCCGATCGGCACGGCGCGAGTTTAGTTTGGTAGTAGGTAATAAGTAAAATTGTGTACAATACTATCGGAATAATAAGTATTCATCATTTAAGAACTTACGTGAGTTGTAAGTTCGTGTTCAATTCAATCTACATATACATACCTATTTGTAATTTGATATACTGGCACCGAATAAACGCTTGACTACATGCTGCGCTTGTCAAGTTTACTCATCTACCCATATTTTCGACAGTTAACTATAAAATAAAACGAAGCCTGAAGGGCAATACTCACCTACACACGTGTCCGTTCATGAAAGCCAATGTTTCGATCTACACACTAAATAACTATCCATCATTACAAAGATGTTTATGAAACTCACCTTGCCATACATATTTGCCAAATTCGTGGATTTGCTGTTTCCTTTTTCGGCCCTTTTGCCAGTACGGTAAAGTTCCCAGCAAACAATTAATCAACCTTTTATAGCCTGGTCATTGCAAACTCTTCCATTGTCTTCTTGCTGTTCAATGTCTCACGGAGTTATCATGTGTCGCGTCACTATGACTCGCAAGTCGCAACTGAACTCAGAAAGCTTGTTCTAAGACTGTGGTTCTAAATTATCGCCTCGTTTATCAATGTAAAACTGTAATTATGAATATAGTTTAGATGAGTGCTTAACTGGCGAGAGTTGCACAAAATAACGCTGCACTGTCAATCATATCGCATTTTGACTTATTTTCGAAAATAAACTTGTCACGTGCACGTGGCATACGTAATTGTAGTACAATATACCTTCACTTTCTTAATTGCTTTTTGAACATGAATGGAAATTAGACCGTTGAAATGTAAAAAATGCAGATGGAGAGTAGCGTGTCGAAGCTTTGCAGCACGTGACTATATCATTTTTGCACTTTATGGTAACATAAAAATATCATATGGCAGCTGTCAGGGTTTTCAGCAAACTATGCCTATTTTTGGGAGGGCTCTGGTATGAGAAACCAATTCATAAACTGTTTCGCCCATGGGCGGCGCCACCGGGGGGAGGCGGCAGCGAGGTAGATTGGCCTCCTGGGAAAAGGCAGGGGAACTATGTTTTTGTCCTTCACCCCTGATATATATGAAGCTAGAGCTACAATGTATAAGCGCATCGGCGCCTCATCCAATTGCAATAGTGTCAGCTGACGGTTGGTTATTTGCAGTTAACTTGAGCAAACGCTTCCATGTACGCAGTGGCGAGCAGAAATCGAAAACTGTTTTTTATTCTTATAACAATTTTTTTTGCGCCATGCTTGGGTCTGATGGCGACTAAAATCATAAGTGGTCCTCCTTGTTAAAGCATTTTTTTAATATCATCCGAAAGAGGCAGTTAAGTAGGTTCCGACAAAGAAAAGACAGACTTAATACGCGCACGACCAGGGGTTGATGGCCCCCTCAGGTTTCTCATGAATAGCGGGAAAACGGCAACGTGCAGTGCCACTACTGTGGCCAGTTATGGCCGGGCATCAACTATCACATAGTCGTTTTTAATAACTTCAAATGTCGTCTTCAGGTCAGGTCACCGCGGCAATCACGTGGACACAATCCAATAGTTTGCGGTCATGCCCAGTTTTTCCGATTGGTTTCAAGCGTATGGATTTCAGAGATCATAGGTACTACCATTGTATATCTCGGATTTTTTATATCGGTACCTACGGTCAGGTCAATTCCGCGACCTTCCCTTTATAAGTGAACTGGAAAATATATAAATGCTTACTGATCAGAAAATATGCATTCAATCAGGCCATTTCTATAAGAATCATGTTGTTGTGGTTAATTATCTATAACCCAGGTACATTTATTGCTCAGTGACCTCAACAAGTTCATCTAAGGTCATCTGAAGTCATCGGTACCTTTTGCTAATAACTCTTGATAGAACAAAGATAGAGATGTGCGGATGACACCACTGTGTTTGTCTCGTCGAGTTACATCACCCCATTTGCAGCATGACCTACCTTAGTTGTCAGATGACCTTGACCTGAGGTAAAACAAATGATCTTACCATGTCACCATTAATACATTTAAAAGTGTATTGACGAGAAAAACACGATTATATCATACAAGTTATTTATCTATTTTATTAGGTAAACAGTTTTTTGCGAAAACATATAAATGCAAAAAATGACCTTTTGACCACATACAATTGGAAAAAATAGCTTCTTTAACTTGGCTGACATTGCGATTTCTTAGATCTTAGGGCAGGGTTAAATCACTCCTCGGCCGTTCGTGTTTGGCGCAGTCAGTGCACGTGTTATAAGGTTGTTTGCAGAGACGACGCATCAGGGCATGGGCGGGATGGTCGCCCCTGTCACCGCGCAGGGGGTGAGGGGCAAACATATATTTATTTTCCCCTTTCTGAAATTTAAAGAGGCTAAAAAACGAAAGGAGGCTCTGCAAAAATTAACTGCTGCCGTTGCACTGGAGGGAAGATACTGCCCGTTTTTTTTTCTGGGCTATTAATCGTAGCGAGACGAACGAGACGGCAAACGAATTGATCTCGATGAGTTGCATATGGGGCATTCCAGGACAGATCGACAAGGGGGTAACACCCTACAACTCAGATTTCGTTAAAAGTTCGTTGTAGGGGTTATCTTGGGCGCTGAATTGCGCTGTGCAAGTTTCAGCTTGATTGGAGTTACGGCTGCTGAGTTA
>VOPJ01009965.1:0-131345 GCA_014673585.1 Semibalanus balanoides
TGGCAAGACAAAATCAAATTTTGTTCTCCGACGTCGTCCAGCAGGTCGGGGCATTTTACCACCCCTGTGACTACCGGTCCTCGGTTCTTCCGATAAAAAACTCGGTGAGACCATTATTGAAAGCTTTCCAAAGGTGCGGGAAAACATGTTACATCACGCTTTTGGAAGTTGTCCCACACTTTTGGAAGTTGTCCTATCCAGTGCTAAATGTGTCTATGACGTAAATATATGACGTCACATGCCGTACATAGCATGTATGGGAAATATCTGCCTTCCCCTGGGCTGGCAATTCAATAATCTCACTTCGTTTTATTGATCAAAAATACCTCGGACCTAACGGTCCTCGGTATTTTCGATAAAAACAAACTCGGCGAGATCATTGAATAGTCCGAGCCCCGGAAAGGAATGTATTATTCAGTTCGATCAGTTTACGATTCCGTGCTACACATCTGATGCGTGCAATGTGCATGTTTTGCCGACGTCTTGCAACAATTCGACCAATGCATTTGAAGCCTACAACAGGAAAGTGTGTCGTGTTTATCAGTCTGATATAAACAGAATTAAATCGAGGTGGCTGCGCGTTGTAAGTAGGACCACACACGGAGCGCCCCTGGTGGTCAGTAGATATGCATAGACACGCCACCCTTTTGTCGCTGCTCCCGACCGGGACGACTTGGTTTCTGCCTGCGTCACGGTCAAGGTACCCCCCGCCCCCCGAGAGTGCACCTGAGCTGTGACGTGCAAACCAGCTCAGACAATGTGCTGCACTGATGCTGGCCATACGATTCGTGACTGGCTTATCGACGTACAAGTCATACACAGAAGGCCGCGAGTTCCGCTACATTAGCGGAGTATTGTGACGATGAAGGTTGGCTCCTTTTGATCGTTGATTTTATGTGGTTTCATCGGAAGCAAATTTTAACGTTATTTTAGCACACGGCCGGATCTGATAGGTAGCGCATTAAATAAGAGAGGTGGTGTGATCATATTTTGGCTTATGGGCTCCAAGACTTGATGGTCATTTGACGCTGATAGCTATTTGAAAGAACATTTAACGAGGTAATTATGTGGTGAATTAAATCAAATCAGCTGTCCGAGCTGTACGGGTGCTTTGTATGCTAGGATGTCATGCACCACTGGTGAGCCATTTCTGGAACGAGCAGCCACCATCGACATGACTTCATCACCTCATCACACCTCACACCGCCGCTACCCAGTGGCGTTGACCTCTGATTACCACACTGCACCCCGTGTTACCTGGTTCCCATGTCACCAGACACGGCACCGCACAGAGCGGCCATTCCCTGCCACCAGAGGTCACCGTCGTGCCGGTCATATGGCAGCGCGTGTCGATTGCGCTGCCAAATGAGGTGGCCGTGACACAGCGTTCCCATGAGGCTGCACCCGGCGGCGGCTGCAGCTGGTGGTGACCGGTAGCAGTCGGCGGCTGCAGCTTCAGAAGTGTTAGCTGTTTGTCTCATCTGGGGTGGCCCTCGAGTGCCTCGAGTCTCGATCACCAAAGGCGGCCTTGGTCCCCACAGCCATATAGTTTGACTGAATAATCCATTTCGCCGCATATCCGACGAATACACGTAGGGTTGTGTGCCAGCATTTGGCCGACACGACCGATAATGAATGGGTCTCTCGAAAACATGCCGACGTAGAGGCGATATCAGCCCGAGTGCTTCGTAGACGACAACGGCCCGAGTTTTGCGTATTTCATTTCGAAAGCACTATGTCATGTTTACGACGCCATACCACGTTAGTTACGTGGTATGAGCATCATTTGAAAGTTAAAAAAAAAAAAACATTCAAAACTAATGACAATTATTTCAGTTATTAACCCACGCCCCGTTGGGTCTCCGAGACAACTTCGCCATGGTGGGAGGGGGGGGGGTCAAAATGACCCCATCTTACTCGAAAACTAAGAGGGCTATAAAGACGCAAAAGGGTTCTAAATCTCTCGACACGGGCATTCGAAGTTACAAAGAGTGTTTTTGGCTCAGGTCAATATTGAGGTCACCAGAGGTCATCAAAGGACAAATTTTCAAGCATTATGATTTTGCTTCGAACAGCCTCAAATATCTTGGGAATTATGACATCTAGGAACAAACGAAAAAAAAACATGCTCTTGAAAAATGTAATCGACATTGGTGCTGTTAAAATTGAGTTCAGGTGAATAGTTTAGGCTCCAAAGGTCATAGAAGGTAAAAAATGCAATTTTTGGTAAAACTTGTTTACATGAATAGCTTTTTGTCCAAAAAGGATTGAGCAATGACTTAAACACCATTTTATTTGTCTCGTCCATTAACTTCGAAACATATATATGGTGACCTGGTTAAGTCAACTTCAAAATTTGACCTCAGGTCGAGGTCATTTGGTGACCCAGGTAGGTCATGCTGCATTTGGGGCGACGTGTCTGGACGAGACAAACACAGTGGTCTCATCCGCTCGTCTCTATCTGTATCCTATCAAGAGTAGGGGAGACCGGGGCACGTTCTGTCACCTTTTTACTAGTTGGCCCTGGCGGGCACACTTTTCAGAGTTGGTGATTGATACTTTCCAATACTCAAGTTCAAGTTCAAGTTTAAGTTCGTTTATTCAGGGGGCGTCCACGTAGTGGCTATTCTGCACCCAGTACAAATACAAATACAAGCACAAATACAGTCGATGTTTACAAGGAAGAAACAACAATAATTAGCACAATTGATCATTCATAGAGCACCTTTTTTCCGACACCTACGCCAATTTTACTCGTCTTTCTCCAACGTACCTCGATGAGTCCTTTCGCACCTTCGAGTCAAGATCTCGCATAGAACGCAGTCAGGTTACACTACATACAATAAGCTTCAACTCGTTCTTTCAAGAGAGTGTTCACAAGCCCGGCTATCTCAGTTGTTTCGGACACCAGTGTCGATATGTGGCGCGATGACTCATTTGACCAGAAACCTGCCCCATATACGAGGGCACGTTTCTTCACCTATGGGGGCACACTTTACTGTCATTGTCCATGATGGCACTTCCTGTTACTCAGCTGACAACGGTCCATTTGTTGGAAGCATGCTCCCAATGCAGGGGAGACGAGCATGGATCTCAATTCAATTCTGCCACACCCACCAAAATAGTGTAGGAAATGAAAAACGGCTATATACCGATCCCAAACACTGAATTTTTTGCGTTTCTTCTTGGTTAATTCCTATGCACGAATGCGGACATCCCTAAGAGTACGCTAATGCATTCTTTATTTTGACCACTCTTTCCCTTTCATACATTAAAGACCATGACATATAGAAAGATCAATAAATGGCTTTTTGCAATAAAAAATCCGGATTCCGCTCGGACATTGACATTGGCTACAATGACCTTTTCAAATAACATCCATATTTCGAACTGATTCGTTGTCCCCTTGGACCCCCATTTTTTACATTCATACATAAAAAAAAAAGTTCGGCGGCTACCAAAAAGAAAGATTTTGTACGACGAATCGAATGGTGACCTTCTTCCCATCCGAAACACTTCGGCCCCTAGCGGTTCTCGAAGTCTCTGGGGCGGCAGAATCTCCCCCGCCATGTTTTAACGGACTGTCCACCTTAACATCACAGAAGATTGAGGAGCATAGCCATTTTGGCTGGTGCTTGGCATTGAAATTATGTATGTTATAAAGTTAAAACAACCACTGAGGTCGAATCACAGAGAAATTCGAGTTTGATTTTGACATCTGTAACATTCCCATCCCCAATGTATTTGAATAGGGACCCTGATCCGATGTCGTCGTCTCTCTTTACTAAATGTTGATTACAGTCGACTTGTTGAACCTTTGGCCATACATAGCCATACATCAGTTCCTACCTTTAACAGCGTGAAGGTTTCTCTTTTCTTCCCCAAAATCCTTCATATGACGTCATCAGCCCAAATATTAAACTTGATTTTTTTTTTATGAAATTGAGCACTGTTTCGTGAGAAACAAATGTCATACATTGGGTTCTAGTGCAGCACTTCACTTCATATTTTGCACCACAAACGACGTACATTTGACACATTTTTTAAGGTGGGACAGTCCCTCTAACGTAATTCTGGCCGCTCGTGAACTGCATCGGCACCACCCGATTCGTTTTACGCTTGTAGTCGGTTGTAAACCATAGTCTGTAAACACAATCAGGGCATATCCATTTTTCATGGTATCGTCTTTATAAAGCCCGATACGGACTTAGAATCAAGAAACAGATTCAGTGAGAGAATCTGCCCCCAGATGGGTGACAGAACCTGCCCACTCGACACAGTCCATGTCACACTTTTTTTCTTTTTTTTTTTTTTTTACTGAAAACTTGGGAGAATGGGTGCAGCAATAACGCTCAGCACAATGTTCTCGGACATTCCCATCTATGCCCATTTACAGCATCAAAGACACTATACCAATTATCTGAATGGCCACAAACCAAAATTTAGTTCACTTATTAAAAAGTTTGGCATTTCTGTTTGAAAAAAAAACTTTTCCAAATCTAGACATCTCGGTCGCAGGCTTCAATGTTGTATCTATGTCTTTGATAGTACCGGGCCACTGCAAGCACAAAGGAACATATGTTACGAAAACAACAATATCACCTGCGGTGGATAGTTCACGAGGAAACCCCGCTGACATAATGTGACCCGTGACAGAACGTGTCCCGTTCTCCCCTAATAAGCAAATAATTGCTGATGACCTCAGATGACTTTGCAGAGATTACTAAGCAAAAATTGCACCTGGCTTATCAATAATAAGCTATTGTAACATTATTATGAAATAACTGGCCTGATCCAACGTATTTTGTCTGAATAGGAAGCATCTGTATATTGTCCCGTTAGCATATAATGTGGAGGTCAGTAACTTGACCTGACCTTAGGTCACCTATGCGAAAATCCGAGATTCACCATAGATACTTATATCTATGACGAATCATAGATACTTATAATCTTTTGAAATCCTGCAAGTTTCAGATCTCTCTGACAAAGACTGTGGCTTTGGCACGATCACAAACATTTGGGAAGGCAAGGTCACTTGACGTAATCTGGTGACCTGACCTGAAATAACCTGAAGTCAAAACTTTGACAAAGCATGGACAATTGATGCACACACAGCTGTACAAAAGTTGGCGGCGCTGCACACCGCCGTTTTCCCGCTACTTTGTAAAAAAACATAGGAGGGGGGGGGTCAAAATGACCCCCACACCCCCACAGGCCACCAGAGCGAGAGTTAATGTCCAACCGTAATATGCGAGATGAGTTGTACAGTAATTAGGGATCAACGGCAACCACCAGGTAATAACTAATAACTATTCTTAGTTTTGGTGCTTTGTTTTACATTCCAAGGGATACCTTTAATTTTTTTGCAATGGATACATTCCATTGCAAGGGATACCTATTGCATGGGTTGAATCTGCACTGATGTATACGATAATTTGATGAGGTGTTACTAATTGCACCGTCTATTTTTTTTTTGTCAAAAATGAAACGTCTCACACAATGATCAACTAATATTTGTGTTTTATTGTATAAGGGGCTCTATATAATTGAGCTCTTGACTGACTGGCGCATCCAGAACGTCCAAAAATGTTGGTTGGAAGAACTGTCTCAAAATTTGTCTGGCTTCGTTGCTTTTGCAAACAAAGTCGTGTCGTGCCGAGCCGAGGCCGGGTGGTGGTTTGAGGGGGAGGCTGGGTTCGGACACCATTTTTTTTAGAGTTGGTGGCGTTCAGCACCACCATTTTTCGCAACTGTTTCAGCATTAATTGCGCACCTTATTAAGTGATTTTTTACTAGAGTCCTCTCAGGTGAATTCACCAGTTCACGTGACCCCACCTCAAAAACGTTTGGTGTCATACCACAGGCAGGTTTTTTGGCAGATCGGTTTCAAGCTTACAGGATTTCATAAGGTTGTAAGTACCTAAAATTAGCAAGATATTATATTATTTTAACCTTATGTCTCGTACTGAGTTTCAAATTACAAAGATTAAGTATGAATATATTCGGATAACAATCCTTCTCTCAAGCTTACAATTACATAAAATCAAATAATCCACAACACCACATCGTGCAACGCACACCCAAACATCTGACTTAAACGCATTAAAAAACCAACGACATGCACCAATTCCTCGCGCCGGATCCGCCCAGTGCACGCCATTCTCTCTCTTCAATAACATATTATCTTAAAACAGGCAGTATCAATGTGTGTGAAGATCAGAAATGATGAATAATTACAGTAAGAAAAAGAATAAATAATATGGCAAAGCAACATCATCCGTAGTGTATCTGATCGAGCTATGTAGTATATACTGTTTCTTTCTTTTCACAATTCTGGAATTACCACACGATAACAAACCATACACATCCATACACATTCCATACGAATTCTGAGTAAGGTTCAGCAACAATTTGCTCGTTTACATGGTGCACATCACAAAAGGACTCTTACGGATTGGCTTAAGACAATAAAATTTGTATCTTATTGTAGTAATATAAATTATTATTGTCTCAAAAAGCCAACAAAGGCCCCCATACTCCATATACTACGATATGCTATCCCAGGATTGCCCACGACAGCTCGACTATGTTAGCTCAATGTTTTAATCTTGGAAGCTGGTCCTCTGACCTATAATGATTCTGCTATTTTTCGATTACGTTCCATCTACTGCACCAACTTGTCGAAAGATTGGTAGCTGTGGATCCCACTTGAGAGTCAGTGATCGATGATTACCATGCTCGTATCTGGAAAGATGTGTTCTCCCCAAGGGTCTGTCCATACCGTTTGTTTTTGGGCGTGTCGCTAGATGCTTCGTTATAACGGCAGTTCGCTACCATCCGCCCGCCGTTTCTCCTACTATGTAGGTTCTTCTTACATATTACGCAGTCAAGCTTGTAAACGAACCCAGATGTGTGACACCTTTAGCCTTGGAGACCCGCAACCAAGCCATAAGCAGCGTGCGCCCCCTGGACAGGGTGGTGGGTTGACGAGCCGACCGAACTAGCTTGACGATTTGATGGTGCTACGCATTAGATCCCAAGCGTCACTCCTAGTCTCTGGTTCGGTCGCTTCCAGCGGATAACTGCCTGCCACCATTGCTGGCTAGGTGGCTCCATCAATGAAAAGCACAGAACCATCCGGGTTACTGGTTTCTTGCTCCTACTGCTCGAAGCCCGAGGGTCTCTCTGAGTAAGGCAGTGTTCGATGCTTGGGATTTGATCGTTTTGTTGTTGTATCCGGTTGTGAAATAGATCTCTTAGTACGCACTGATGCTCGCGAACTCTGTGCGTCTTCGTTGGCTTGCATAAGCGGATGGCTACGATCTCGTTTGCTTTCGATCTTACGCATGGGCTCGTTTTACATTTTGAAAACTCAAAGTACTGAACATAAGTTAAAATAATATAATATCTTGCTAATCACCATGCTGTTCATACAAGTACTTCGTCATATAATTGTACCTAAAATTAGTTAATCTCGGATTTTGTATATCGGTGACCTAAGGTCGGGTAAATTTCGTGACCTACCAATAATAAGTGAAAGGGAAAATATAAAAATGCTTCCTAATTCCTATTCAGAGAATATGCGTTGCATCACGAAAATTATTTCACAAACATGTTATCATAGCTCATTCATGATAATAAAGGTTAGATTGTTGCTTAGTGACCTCTGCATTTTGCAAGGCTATCTAAGGTCATCTGAGGTCATCAGCAATGCTTTGCTAATCACTCTTGATATAATTGAGATAGAGACGAGCGGAGAACACTACTGTGTTTTTCTCGTTGAGCCGCGTCGCCCCATATGCAGCATGAACTACCTTGGGCACCAAATGACCTTGACCTGAGGTTAAATTTTAAAGTTGACCTAACCAGGTCAACATTATTATTTTTCAAAGTGCCTTGGCAAGACAAACACGATGTCGTCAACATTATTGTCAAGTCCTTATTAGGTTAAATGTAATTTGCAAGAGGCACCGAGGCAGCTTTGCCAATAATAGTTTTTTTTACCTTTAATGAACTCTGGAGCCTATTGACTTTTTGTCAAATCTGAGGACAAGTTGGCGATTGTATTTTCAAGAGCTTTCGATTGTGTTTTTCCGTTTCTTCCTAGCTATTCATAGCTCCCGAGATATTTAGGGGTTTCTGGAGCGAAGTCCTCAAACCGGAACATCTGGCCTTTGATGACCTCTGGTGACCAATATTGACCTGACCTAAGAAAGACACGTATAGGGGAGACCGGGACACGTTCTGTCACTTTTTTGTTAATTGGCCCTGGCGGGCACACTTTTAAGATTTGGCGTCTTGCTCGTATACTTCTAAGATGAAATATAGGTACTCCTAAGATGCAGTCACATCTTGATGCGATGCAAAAGTAAAATTCAATGAAGAACAATATATACGAGAAGACCTTAAAAATTTGAAGGGACACACATTTTGGTGACTCACCTCGGCATGGGAGGGGGCTTGCCCAAAAAGATATAAAGTCCAGCCCCTGACTGCATACAACAGAGCTTTCAAATAAAAGATGAATACAAAAAATAAAGTGTGCATTAAAAGCTTTTCATATAGTAAACATGTTACATTTAAGTGGTCCATTTATTATGCAAGCTGTCATCGTGCTCGTTCGAAGCTTCGTGTGTGGCTTTTCGCTGCTAACATCCTTTTCACTGGGAGCATACAGACTATGTGGCACGAGCCGTCTCTCCATTAATGGGCATGCGAACGGAAACAATGGTCAGTCATTCCACCCTGCATTATGGCTCGCAATAAATCACAATAATGACAGAACGCAGCTACTTGAAAGGCAATTTGCGGCAGCATGTAACATAAGCAAGTCACTTGTCCAGCCGTCATTCCACCCAGATGGGTATCTCCAGCCAATGCGCTTTCTTTGTCACAGCGCGAAGAAAAACAAACAGACAACTTTTTACAGGCAATCAACGTCAATAGTGAGATCACTTAACGTCACCGTAAGTCAGACCAGGTGCCCGTAGTTCATAAATCATCAGATTAATGAGTGGTTTCGGCGACAGATCACTGATTTCGGTGATAATTGTGAGCGGAGCGGTCAGCGCCTGTCAGCAGTCGCCCCTCACTGTGTCACGTGACCTGTGACGGCCGACAGAGCCGCTATCGGAGCTGGGGAGGGCGGCACACGGTCAGCGGCGGCCCCCTCACTGTGTCACGTGACCTGTCACGGCCGACAGAGCCGCTATCGAGCTGGAGCGGCCACACGGCAGCGCGCCCCCTCACTGTGTCACGTGGCCTTCACGCCGGACAAGAGCCGCTCATCGAGCTTGGAGCGCACACTGTCATGCGCGGCCCCCCTCACTGGTGTCACGTGGCCTGTCACGCCGACAGAGCCGCTATCGGAGCTTGGCGGAGCCAGGGCGCACACCCTCAGCTGCCGCCACTGACGGCCCACAGCCAAGCTGTCCGTCATTCACACTAATCAACGCCTATATTCATTGTAGGATCATGATTATGGAGTTACGCACGCAAAACGTATACTGAGCTAATATATGGATGCAAAAAGCTGTTTTAGCGCCCTATCTAAAGAAAATGAAGGCGTTCACCAGCTTAGTCGTCTGCGCTTGTCAATATGACCAGTTTATATGTAAGTAACAGAGTGAGTCGCTACGCCAGAATGGGAAAAGCCAAGGGCGGAGAAGTCGGTCCAACCAATCAATCAATTGGCGGCCGATATGCAAAATCTGCCCGGGAATGAATTTAAGCTTATATTACGAGGCAAGCGAAAGGATTAACAACTACCACAAGCTCGGCAATGGCCACATCGACAATATGCTAAGCAAGCCACTAACCAGACATTAAAGATAGGTGGAACTGGACACTGGTATGGCATTCCCGAAAAACTTCAGTGACCAGCTATTGTGACCGTGACCAGACTTCACCACCAGCCTAACTTTAAACCACCTTAGACAAAATGAACGACTAACACCCATTGCTGCACTGTTGTTCGGCGGTGCATCGCCTGTGACCTTGCCTGAAACGTATTGCTACACTGCAGCGACATCTATTAGGGACGATCACCGGTCACCGTCGTCTTTACAACCGAACGGTGATAGATCTTCTGCTGGGGGCACATCCGCGACACGCGTGCAAACAGCCATCTGTCCGGTAGCCGGTGCCGTGCTGGTCACACCGGGTGGTCACTGGTCAGTACCGCCTCCACACGCAGCACGAGGTCGTGCACTAAATCACAGGAGCTGCCTGAGCCCGTGACTAGGCCACATCAGCAGCGGCTCCTGGGCTGCCTGAGCTGCAGCAGCTTCACATAACCACCAGTCCAGGCCAGGTGTGTGGTGGAGTGCCAAGAAGTGCGGCGGTAGTGCAGGACTCGGACTGATGGCGGGAGGCCACCAAGAGGAGAGGGGATGCCCGACCGACAGTCTCTGGGGCTGGGGTAGGGGTGAGTCTCTGTTCCCCGGATTCCGCCCTTAACTAACTGCGGCTGATATGAGATCCGAGGGCCAGTCGCTCTGCTGATGTGGTCGGTGCTCGGTGAAATCCGAGGGACGGTCGCCCTGCTGATGTGGTCGGTGCTCGGTGAAATCCGAGGGACGGTCGCCCTGCTGCGGTCTCTGGTCTATGCTCATTGCTCAGCCAGTCTGCCGCTCGCAGAGCCCGTGCTGCAGAGTCGATATAATTCTTATTCTTAATGTTGACATCTCGACATCTCGGTTCTCTCCGGGGCCTCCTCCTCATTAGCCAGCTCCTCAAAATCCAGACAGTCAGTCTTGTGTGCGGTCAATGAATAGAGACTATGTAGGCGTGGTATGCCAGCACAATAGCCGTGAGTAGTAGATGTGAGCCTACGGGCGATACTCGCAGATGTAGCCGACTTCCCTGGAGCAATCTCGGTTGATCAAACCACTTCCTGGATTCATGAGGACGCAGTCGTTTTCGTCTCTGGCGTATGGGTCGTCGAAATAATCCTCAATGAAGTCGCTGCCCCCGCGCCAGGCTTCCTCGATGATGATCGTTTCACGGTTGAACATGTCCTTGAAGACGCCCTCCTCTTCGATGTCATTAATGCCGACGTGCTTCGGCACAACGTCGAGCGGGTTCAATGTCTTGATGAAGTTGAACTGCTGGTCAGTGGTCGGGAAGGCGGGCACTGCCTCCGGGTCGTCCTGCAGACAGAGCTCGATCAGCAGGGGACCAGACTCGGTTCGGAGTCTCGTGAGCCCGGTACGCCACCGCCGTCGTCAGATGAGGACCACTAGCAAAAAAAACGGGCGGCAGCCGGCTGGAATCAGAGGGCGTCTGCTCTGCCAGCAGTTTGTCGCTGAGTGCTGCGCCAGGCCGGCAACCAGCCGGAGGCGGCGTCCCGGCTCCACTTGAGGCAGGCCGGCGTGCGGCCACAGCCGATGCCGCACATGACCGCCGTCGGGGTGCTCCACTCTCTGAGCGGCGTCTCGGCGGGCAGAGTGTGGCGAGTGATGTACAGGGTCGGACTGATGGCCAGTGCCCCGGGGGCACCGAGGTTCACTGACAGCAGCTGCACCAGCAGCAGCAGAGACACCAACATGCTGTCTGCTTAAAGCTGAAGCGCTGAATGAGCTGGACAAGAGACAACAGCGGTATTTGACTCCTGTCGTAAGCCTGACAGAAACTAAATGCTTTTGGAAGCAGATAGCACTCTTCCATCAGTTACATGTCCTTGATGCGCTCCCTCATATGCTCAAGTAGACATTTATATTTGCATAAGCTTTCAAAGGAAGTGCATAGAAGACGTCCAAGAGTGGATTTTCAACAATGATGGGTGAGTTCGTATGGTAAGCCAGCAAGTAACGACCATTTTCTAATGTGTTTTCCGACATGCTTGAGTGGCAGACGTACTCAGGCATGACATGCTTTAAGCGGCTGCATGACAAACAATGCCATATTGCGAGATTGAGACGGTTTATGACGTTTCTGCACAGCCCAGAATGTTTAAAGCCCAGGTCATGGGTTCATAACGCTCACCTCGTCTAAAATGGCAGCCATTACATCACCGGCGGCATGCCCATCCCGAAATATTCGAGTGAGTCGTCTTAGAGCCTGGTTTGAGCTGCCAGATGAATTAGGCCACTTTGGTCTCCGTACTTGTCACGACTCAATTTTTTTAGTCGACTCAAGTCTGATTCAACAGCTAAAAAACTGTCTCGATTCTTGACTCAGGTGCTGTTTAATCAAAATGAATCGACTCGACTCTTCAGTTCTCGACACAAATATTTGTTAATTAATGTACTTGACTCTTGACTCAAGTGACGTTTTTAAATATTGAATCAACTCGACTTATGACTCATTCCAAAATGTCCGACTCATGATTTGATTCATGACTCAACTCTAAGTAAATCACGAGTCTGCTGGTCTCATGTGACCTTTTCACTCCTCTTTTGGGTTTTCACCTTCCCATCCAATACATTTCAGTGTTCACTGATAGGTACGCGCTTATTAGCGTAGATAGTTAGCGTAGATAGGTACGCGCTTGTAATTTATACAATTATAAACAGCATGGCAATCGCATCACTTAAATCAAGTACCAAACTGCACGTTATTTATGTGTAGTAACTAACGTGCCATGGTGCCATTGTTGCAGAAAGATATGCTCTCAGTCAGGGGAGGACATCAGGCATACCTGCACTTTGTGTTAGCCGCAGCCTCCCGCAGGAAATGGAACTTTAATGGCTAAATGCACATTATAAATGCTTTCCTGTTTGCATCACATACTTTCAGCGCTTGAAAGTAATAAGAGGATAATATCAATTGGTTTGACACAAATTGCTTGCATAGAACTTATTTCATGTAAAAATGTTGTTATATATTTTAATGGTCACAGTGTTGAAACATGCAAATGATATCAATGGACATGAAAAGTTGCTGAAAATACGTTGAAATCAATACCCAAAACGCTGTGTAAAGTTGTAATCATTTTTCAGTGACTCCAAGAGCGAATCCAGGGGACAACGGGGATGGCAGACCCCCTCAATGGTAATTGGTCCCCCTCGCCGAAGGCGCAGGGTACTAGTTTTGCGACGAAGGCGCAATCTGGTCGCCGTAGACGCCCCCAAACCCATGGAGAGCGACCTCAAACCCATGGAGGGCGCCCCCACAACCACAGAGGGTGCCCCCAATTCCGGGGAGTGCAACCTGATACCCAAAAAAGCATCTCGAGCTTCAGATCTTCGGAAGGGTGCCCTCGGAACCCGGAAGCGCGCCCTCGAACGCAGGCACACCGAATCTGAGGAGGGCGCCCAAATCTGGGGAGGGCGCCCTAAAATCCATAAAGAGTGCCCCAAACCCCCATCAGGGCGCCCCCAAGAGCGACGCCACCTCCCGAAAGTTGGGGGACAGAGACATTCTGAGTTCCATTCTTTCCATGCAACGCCCATTGGCCTTATGTTAAGATCCAAAAATGTTGGGGGGGGGGGACATGTCCCCTCCGTCCTCCCCGGTGGCGGAGCCTATGGGCGCCCCCAATCCCATGGAGGGCGCTCCCAATTCCGGGGAGGGAGCTCCGATGCCCGAGAAGAACCCCAAGCTTCGGAGGGCGCCTCGAAACGAAAGTGCGACCTCAATCTCAAATATCAATTAGATCGATAAAGCACGTTGGGAATAATGACGTCTTACTGACGTCATGGCATGCCATTATCGGTGGAAAAACGACAAATGTTTGAACAATCGTAGAACATTGAGTTTTAATGCAAATTGCAAATTTAAAACGTCAAAAGAACGGAAATGACATTCCCCTTAAAATGCCTATCTTAGATTTGCGCAATTTTGGGTTTTAATCACCAAAATAGACAAAACTGATTTTAGGGTGAAAGCAAAATACAAGGCGCTCCCTCAGGTGCCAAAAAAGGCGCCCCGGGCCTGCAGACCCCTCAATGCAAATCCTAGATCCCCCAATCAGTGACTCTAACTTTAACTGCAATCGGTTTCGAATTACACAAGAGCGCAATGTTTGCAGTGACCACTGATCACTGACTAGTAAGTAGTGAGGTCACTGGTATGGGGTTAGTCAGTGCCAGTCCATTATTGCTGGCAGTGCGAACGACGTCATCCACCAGCCGCTGATGGAGGCACTACTAAGTAATTAACCGGTCATCTCTGCTGAGTGGTGTGTGATTGACAGTATGTTTGGTGGCATGTTTGGCAGCATGTTTGACGGCACGTTCGGCGGCATGTTTGGCGGCACTTTTGGCGGCATGTTTGGCGGCATGTTTGGCGGCATGTTTGGCGGCACGTTTGGTGGCATGTTGGGCGGCATGCATGGCAACATGTTTAGCGGCACGTTTGGCGGCGTGTTTGGCGGTATGTTGGGGGCATGTTTGGTGGCATGTTGGGTGCATGTTTGGCAGCATGTTTGGTGGCATGTTTGGCGGCATGCTTGGCGGCATGTTTAGTAGCATGTTTGGCGGCATTTTGGCGGCATTTTGGCGGCATTTTGGGGGCATGTTTGGTGGCATGTTGGGGGCATGTTTGGCAGCATGTTTGGAGGCATGTTTGGCGGCATGTTTGACGGCATGTTTGGCGGCATGTTCGATGGCATGATTGGCGGTATGGTTGGTGGTATGTTTGGCGGCATGTTTGGTGGTACGTTTGGCGCTATGTATGACAACATCGGGTGACTTTCGGCTTATTTTAAAGTTAAACAAACATTTAAGCTAGGACAGCAAAGGTATGCGTGTGCCGTGTAGAATGGCAAGCATGTAGCGTGTAGAATGCTGGAGTGCATATGGTGATCTGAGGTAGGGTCTGAGGTAACTTGGAGCGAGATCAGGCCTTGCTAAGCAAGGCTTACAAAGTACTTACCTGATCCTACATAGTGGTACAGGGGTGACTTTCGCTTCACATGTCTAAGTCTTCCAGAGTTGCAGCATTTCGTCTATTCTTCTGGCTTGTGGTTTGCTAACTATGCCCAAAACAATGTTTTGAAATGCCGTCTTCCCGTTTTATTTCCGCCAACATAAATTATGACGTTCGCTTAGAAATACACACTTTGCTAGCTTTGTTATTCATCTCGTTGTGTACCTCCTTCGCAACCTTATCGGTAAAACTAAATTTGGAAAGGCATTGAACAATGCAGTGTTTTACAGCCAATGTCCCATGAACGTCATTAATTTATTTACAGAGTGCATTATTGGCGCACAATACATTATTCCGTCTTATCCGTAAGAGTATATGAATCGAATGATATCACTGGACACTGACCACTGACTAACCAAAGGCTAATGTCGGAGGCTGCCATAGGCGTAGGAACACGGGGGCCGCGGGGGCCATGGCCCTCTCACTTTTTACTTTTTTGTGTGCTAAAATAAACAATTTTACTTCGCAAACAAATTAAAAGGCGCAATAAATTCGCGAAGACGAAAGGAGCTCAAATCTGCATGGAAATCCTAAGTAGGGGGATTGAGTTCCCCTCAAGATGAGATCGAAGTTTTGCTGGCCCCTCACTTTTTGTCCCGTTCCTACGCTACCTCACTTTTTGTCACGTTCCTCTGCTACTGGAGGCTGCAGCTCTCAGATCAACTGCGGCTTTCTATAGGTGTGGATCCGATCACCGATGCTCGGTGTTTGTGTGATACCCGCACATTAATTAGGTCATCTGAATGTGTTTATACGTTCTACAAATGGCGCTTAATGGCTTGGCGGCCGATCTAAACAAGTGCAATCTGTGGGGATAAAGAGGAGGAGGGTTCACCTATGCATCTATCAACACCGGGTGCAGCTGGGTGACGTGGTGAATGAGGTAACTGCATGCCGACTCAGAACAGGCTGGGTCTGTTCGGCCTATCTGATCGGCGACAAACTGGTGCAGTTCGCGGTCGGAAGATTACTGGAGCTCCGAAGAGATCGATGCTGGCTGGGCCAAATCCAGCCTAGCATCCCATTATTTCGTATCGCCCAGGAATCCAGCTCATATATCGCCAGGTGCATAGATACGCCTCCGTTAAGATGGTCTAAATCAAATGTATTGCAATGTGCATAAACTTTATAGTGTATTGTATACGCAAGTTATGGTGTGAGCAGTGCAGGAGAGGGGGTGGAAGGGCGAGAAACGGAACAGCACTAGGGGCTGTACTTTTCAAGAAGTTTCAGGAGCAAATACATAAATCAATTGAATAGATCAGATCCCTTAGAAAGTAGGTAGACTGTAGACTGTACCGCAATAACTTGTGATGTGCGGCGCAGTCTACCATTTATCTAAGTTCGTCTAACACCATAAGCCATGGTGCAGTCTCCAGACGTTCTGCAGTAACGTATCTTGGAGATATTTCTATTTTACCGCAATGATTCGTTTTCCGCAGCAGCAGTTTTCCGCAGCACACATTGTATTCGAAGAACCTATTTAGCATCAAGTTGTTTTCTCCAGTGCCCACCTAATCGATATGTGCGACTGTGCAACTATACCTAGTCTTCGATAACAAACTGGAATGCATCACTGATGGAAATCAGATTCAATATATGCAGCTATCAGGGGCGTAACTTCTCCAGACAAGTTGGGGGGTAGGGGTGGGAGGGGGCTGAACTGGGAAAAGTTGCTTAAAGTACCATCAAAATCCACAACAATACATATTTCTCACCGGATTTGACCCACTCCTTCGTCCAAGTTGAAGGGGGATGAAGTCAAGTTGGGAGGAGGAGGGGGGGGGGGGGGCTGAAGCCCCGCAAACTGAATAGGAAACTTCCTCCCTGGCAACTATGCAAGGCTGTATCAGCGGTAATTTTGAAGAATTACTGGTAAATTAACAGACCATTTATATTAAGCTACGTTTCTAGTAATTTGGCAACTACAACATGACAACAACTACAACAACTACAACTGACATGCCTTAGCTTGCCCGGCATTCACTGAAGTCTGATCTGAACACCATTGACTGGGGGGGGGGGGGCGTTAAACGCCCCCTGGTTATCTTCCGAACCAATGATCGCAGCGAGACGTGCAAGGCGGCATTCGAAAGCGCTCAATGATACAAATATAAAACACGCTCTACAATTTCAAATTGAGGTCACATGTCAGGTCACGGTCAGGTCAAAGGTCCAAATAAAGGTATTTTAGTTAATGGGCCATACTTTCCATTCAAAGCCTTCGATTGCGACCATGATCACCTAAGGTGCTTAATCGTATGATACACATTCCGCATGATCGAAAGTGATATTATTGGCAAAGACCAAAGGTCAAGGTCAGGTCACAGAAGGTTCCTATACACAAAATATCCACGAAAGCCATGCAACACATGTTTTATGGATCATTTTACGCGTAGAAAATGATAGTAATATTTATTTGTCAACCAGTCTTCATATATATGAAGAAAATTCAAGATAAGGTCAAAGTAAGGTCAAAAATGTAAAAATTAAATGTATAGGTAAATATAATTCAAAAAGTCATGTTTCTAGACAAATGTTGTCTCAGAAATACAGCAGGTACTGTCATTTATTCGTCTGTATCTTGTCAATAAAAGTAAAACAAAAAACAAAACACAAAATTTTAAAGTTTGACGTCATGAGTTACTAGCACTGTAGGTAATTGTGATCACTCAGTCAAAAATTATCATATCATTTTAAAAATTGGTATGATAATTCTTTGCATAAATCTCTCTGACATATCTTCCAGTTGTTGTAATATCTTTGAAACTTTTGTTTTTGTAATCATTAAAAATTAAATTTCAGTGTAAAAAATCTGAGATGGCCATTTCATAGCCCTTATTATTTTGAATATTTATCTGCTGTTGGATTGCATTTTGCTTATTATATTGCCTGTATAATCTGGTCAAGTTTAGCTGACTTATGTGTAAAAATCGTGGGTAGTGACGTCACTAGATTCACTATATCTCAAAAGTTGATATCATAATTTACTTTATTTTCGCACAAAGGACGTGAAATTAATGTTGAAAAAGGTAACCAAAGTTTCACGCTGATAGTGCTAACTATTTTTGAGTTATGATGAAAAAACGTTATGACGCGTTAAACGCCCCCACAGTCAATGCCAGGTTAAGCACTTGACAAAGCATTATTAATATACACGACATATGTGTTTATTTTTATTTTGGGGGCTTAAGAGCGACGCAATAATATAGTTATATTGCGCTCATCACATACATATTCAATTATTCGACGACTTTTATTTTATACCCCGGAGTTCCCTGTAGAGCATACTAAGATCTCGATTCTGCCTGTGGATGTTGTCGGTTTATTTCAAATTCGTATGATCTTTTTAGGATCTCACTAACTTGATAACTTCAGAATTTTCATCGAGTATATAACTTCAACTTATGTACAATTTGAGCTTTGTGACTTTTCCGAAGGTGAAGTTTAACTCTATTGGAGCATTACAAGCTTCATGACTAACACACATTTCCCACTGCTCCAGCATCAGGCAGCAGGCTGCTCCAGCAACAGCGCCAGGCAGCCGACTGCTCCAGCATCAGGCAGCTGACTGCTCCCAGCCATACATATAGAGTGCGACTCACCGTTTGTAGTTGTCCATTGCGTCAGCATGCGTGTGCAGACAGCTCTGATTCTGAGCAGTGCCGCTGCCGACTACCGTCTACCGCACTGAACTGATCTGAGCATCGGACGCCGTCCGCTCCTTCTCACTGCACGGTACAGCAGCAGAGCTACGTCACTGGACAGACGACCTCCTATTGGCCGAGCTCGCTGGGTGACGTCACTGCATCGCGGCGGTCATACGAACTGGCAGTGATGGGCTGTGGACGGGCTGAAATGACCTGTGGAAGAGCTGTGAATGACCACCTGTGACCACCTGTGGACTAGTATGGGACGAAAATGAAACTTGTACTTAAATGCACTGGGTCTGTGTATGTCTGTGCATCACCAAAATCACAGCTAAATTTGTTTTGTTGGATGTCTTAAATCTGCGCGCTTGTATTGTTTGAAAGCAAACACACCGGCGTAGGACGATGCAGTCTCCATTGGCCGCACTGCGTTAGCCGCCGCAGCTAACACCGGTCGTTAGCCGCCGCAGCTAACACCAGGTAGTGGCTGATCATGAGGTCGAAAGACTGTCCGCACGGGAAAACGGCGCATCCGGTGGAAATGCATCCCATATATCACGTTTAATGGGATTCCCGCTGTGAGGCCAGCACGACTTCTTACATGTTGTGGACATGTGTTTTGCCTGCAGGTCAAGGAAGTTCCTATAGAAACCTTCTGTTATTTTTACCACCATATATGGTGATAACTGATAGGAAATAACACAGAATTGCAGTATTTCAGCGTTTGATACCATTTGATATGGATAATGATATGGAGCAGTTCCAGGGGCGTACATTTTGCCTGTGCAATTTATAAATCCATCCCTGAAGCCGTTCACCGGTTACTGCACAGTGCACCAAGAACAGTTTCACCGGTTACTGCACAGTGCACCAAGAACAGTTACGTTTCTTAATTTGTAGGGCGCCGAATGACGAAGGCTGATTTACGTATAGCTTGCTGATTTGCACAACTTCGTCCCCCGGAGAGCGTCACCATTCATACAGAACCCAAATGAGTGTTTTCTACAATCGCTTCATTGTTCATGGTTTTAGTGACAATGCATGTACCTTTCCACCCGTGCAATCGCAATGCAGTCCCTTGAGCCGGTTTTGTTTGTTCCCGAGTGCGCTTCTCTCTGCCCCTGGTTTCCCCATTGCACTTGTGGGACAGGTACATACATTATATCCTATCGCGCGGGAGCCAAGAGCATCACTATTTAATGCAGCTCTGATCGACTGCAACATTGTCAAAAAAGGAGAATATCACGGCTTTCGGAAAAAAAGTTGCTTCGGCAGACAGATAAGTGGGGAAACTAGATGCAGAAGGAAGTGCACTCGGGAACAAATAAAGCTGGCTCAAGGGACTGTATACGAGGGCAGGACAGAGCGTATACAGCATTGCAACGAATGGAAATCATGAACCATGAAGTGTTCATTAGAAACACATTAGTTTTGCTTCTGTAGGAATGGTGGCGCTCTGCGGGGCTGATGTGAAAATCAGCAGCGTATACGTAAATCAGCCTTCGCCATCCAGCGCCCTCCAAATTATTAGACGTAACTGTTCTTGGAGCGGTAGCCGGTGATCGGCTTCAGAGACCGATTTATAAAATGTACAGGCAAAATGTAAGCAACAAGAACTGCCCCATATTCATATAAAGTTGTGTCATCAAACGCTGAACTATACTGCAACTCGGTGTTGTTATTTCTCGCTGGTTCGCTGTCCGCAGCGTGGTGTTGCGACTGTGTGCAAGAGCGCGCGGACTTAAAACTGCAATGCCGGGAGTGGACAACAGTCGTTGAAAGGTTGCGAGCGCGCAACCACCAGACTATTTTGTATAATTCTTCGCCGTGTCATCCTGAAAAGGGGTGCGCTTTCGCAGGTCAACATGTGTGGCAGAATTCAATTTACAATTTTGACCCTCGTTTCGTCCCACCCTTTCTGTGTACGGGCTGTGATACGATGACATGTGTAAGAGCTGTAATGACCCGTGGAAGAGCTGTGAAGGCGGGATACTAAGAGTGGGATGCTAAGGTGCTGCACAGGATGCTATGCTACACGGATGCTAAGAGTAGAGTCCCTGCATCCCGGCATCAGGAAGGGTTGCACGTCTTACATATACCCAGCTGACCAGTGGTTGCGGAGGATAACGATTAACGGGTAACAGCAAGCTCTCAATCTGAACGCAAGTGAGCCCCGAACAGGTCCACATTATCAACATAACTTATGGACGACACTCCCTCCCATCAGCTTTTACAACCCATATCGCGAATGTTTGCTCTTGTTTAAAACTCGGATCATGCTTTTCATGGTTTCCACATATGTGCAGGGATTTTGAAGGTCGTAAATGCAAATACGACGATGAAATATGATCTGAGCCCGCAATCTCCGTACATTGCTGACTGTAGCGGTAGGCAGAGGCCAGCAGTAGTAATTGCAGAGGCCAGCAGTATTAAGCAGTATACAGTCTTTGCGCAGCTGCGCAAAGTTGATGCGGGTGCCTATCTAAATACATTGAACGAAGGTTGCAACAACTGCATGATGCGGACGTTGCGGGGAGAACAAATCAATTGATGAAATTTAAAGGTAAAGGTCACGGAGACGAATACAACATTTTTAAGCCAGTGTACAATCTAGTGTTTTCGTTTATTGTTCGATTTGCTCGCAAAACGCCTTCGAACAATAAACGAAAACACTAGGCTGTACACCGTCTTCAAAATGTCGTATTCGTCTCCGTGACCTTGACCTTTGACCTCTTGGTGAAATTTTTCTTGACCAGTGACCGCAAGCTGCGTCACGACAATACATTTTATAGGCCTTTTGCGGATCAAATCGAACCAATAAACGAAAACACTAGGCTGTACGTTACACGTCTTCAAAAATGTCCGTATTTCGTCTCCGTGACATTGACCTTGACCTCTTTTTGGTGAAATTGTCTTGACCTTGACGCAAGCTGGTGTACTTACGATTCATTTAAGGCCTTTTGTCTGAGAAAAGTCGAACAATAAACGAAAAACACTTCGGGCTGTGCATCCGTCTTCAAAAATGTTGTATTCGTCTCCGTGACCTTTACCTTTTTACCTCTTGATTAAATTGTTCATTGATCGTGAACATCGCTGGTGTCACTACGAATTCATTTAGGCCTTTTGTGAGCAAATCTAACAATAAAACGAAAGCACCAGGCTGTAACCGGCTTCAAAATGTCGTATTCGTCTCCGTGACCTTGACCTTTGACCTCTTGGTGAAATGTTATTGACCGTGACGCAAGCTGGCATCACGACAAAACATTTAAGGCCTTTTGCGAGTAAATCGAGCAATAAACGAAAACACTAGGCTGTACACCGGCTTCAAAATGTCGTATTCGTCTCCGTGACCTTGACCTTTGACCTATTGGTGAAATTTTCGTTACCGTGACGCAAGCTGGTGTCACCTTGATTCATTTGAGATCTTTTGCGAGCAAATTGAACGGTAAACGAAAACACTAGGCTGTACACCGTGTGTTGACATTTCGATGACCTCTGGATGTCAAACCCTAGGGAAAAACTGATAGCATATTCGTGGATAACCCGACGAGACCTACCTACATGCTTAATTTTGGGCAAATTGGAACTCAACACCGAAAACGAATACGAATACGACGCTAACTTGACGGACATTAAATTTAACCATGTATTTAAATTGGCACCCGCATCCACTTCACGCAGCTGTGCAAAGACTGTGGTTCAGTCTTAAATCAGCGAGCGATACAAACCATCCCTGACTTGTGGAAAAGTGGCGACTAAAAGGCCCCTATCCACACACCAAATTTGAACACAATCAGCTCAGCTTTTTCTGAGATATATAATAGGGGTGTGCACGTGTGCACGTACGGAGCCATTGGGCCCCTGACTTGTGAAAAAGGTGGCGGCTGAGAGGTCCCTTACCACTCACCAAATTCAAACGCAATCGGTTCAGCCGTTGCTGAGATATATAATAGGGGTGTGCACGTGCGCACGTGCAGAAGCACCCTACCCTTGCCTTGTGAAAAAGCGGCGGCTGCGGGGTCCCTAACCACGCACCAAATTGGAACACAATCGGTTCAGCCATTCCTGAGATAGAGAATAGGGGTGTGCACGTGTGCACGTGCAGAGGCACCCTACCCTTGACTTGTAGAAATGTGGCGGCTGAGGGGTTCCTAACCACACGCTAAATTGTAACATAATCGGTTCATTCGTTCCTGAGATATATAATAGGGGTGTGTACGTGCGCACGTGCAGAGGCACCCCACCTCTGACTAGTGTAAAAGCGGTGGCTGAGGTTCCTAGCCACAACAAACCAATCAAAACACAATCAGCCCAACCGTTGCCGAGTTTTGCGACAAAAACACCTTTCAACACCCCTTCACCGCGGCACGCGCCACGCAAAGTTGGCAAGTTACCCACATGAATTGAACTGCGTAAAAAACGATATTGATTGTGATGGGAACTGTACAGCAAAGAAAGACCGATTTTGTCAATCGGATGTGCGTTGCAAATATATGAACTTCTCAAAAGCGTCGCCACGGGTCGGGTAAGGTCGGGTTGGGTCGGGTCTGGTCGCCGTCGGGTTGGGCCGCTCATAATCAGATTTTTCCCATATACCGCGTAAAGACGAGCGAGCGCTTCGCCCTCGCTCGTAATGATCTCCATGGAGCTGCTGTTCAGCTCACCATATACGGGGGCATATACTACTGATGCATATTTTTTAGTACATTTTGTTGCAAATTACGTGCATTCGAAACCTATGTAAAATGTTAACAATTTTGGTAACAAGCATTTTTTCCTTCACAAGATGGCACACATTTTGACCGTACCTTATAATGGCGCTCCAACAATAATCGCGCTTCAATAAGTGAGTTTTAAAATTTGACTGCTCTACTGACTGCTGTTTGAACGGAAGGTCATTGTTTGGTGGAGGAACTACTGCCACCTGATTATTTTCCTCACCATGTGCTACAGTCAGCGAATACATTGGCACATAGAGTGTACAAATTAAAAATATGTGGCACACATCGCGAGTGAGCGTATAATACCCTAGCACGTATGTTTACTTTTTAAGCCTGTGTGTTTACACTAGGTAAACCGGCTCCCCCATCGGGGGGGGGGGGGGTCCGGTTTATCGTTTACCTAGTGTTATGGAAGCGTGGTCATCGTTATCCTGTAGTGACACCGTCTTAGTGGCCACGTTTTCGAGACTCTGGGTGTTCCAGTTTCCTCTCGTTGACTTTTCACCTCACGTTGGTGATCAAGATTGACGTCGATTATTAACGGGGCCATTAGCCCCGTTCATATCTGTCGGTTGGTTTTGATTTCCTTTGTGTGGTGACACTATTGTAGAGGTCACCACCTAGTGTTACCTAGTGTTATGGAAGCGTGGTCGTTGTTACTCTGTAGTAACAACTCTCTACTAGCAGATAATGTCAATATTACCCTTTTATAATTAACACCTTGCCAATATCCGTTAGGCTTGTCATGTATAGCCCAGTCTTGTCATTTGATTTAGGTACTCTCTCACCTGTAAGAAGGATAGTGAATTAGTAGTAATTAGATAGTCCATTCCCCACCTGGGCTAACCCGGGGCCTGCCCCTGGCAGACTCCGGCCCGGCATCACTGAATGCAGCTCGGCGAGGCAAATATGATGCTGTTGGGTTAAGCTCTCTAGCACAATTGCGTGCAAAGTTATTACCGAAGACGTGTTGGTAACCATGACTTTTCCTAATACAAAATTATAAATACAATATTTATAAAAATATCTCCATTTTGTACTATCGAAGACAAAAACATTGAAGTCAATCCTAGCACGGAAAGAATCAAAATTGCAAAAGATCACATAAAATCACATTATTTTACATCACATTCTGAAATCTCAGAACGTGATGTATATTTTGTATTTTTGAACGTGTAAAATTTCGAAATTTATGACAAAATTTTTGAATTATCAAAAATATCACACAGATCACAGGAGACAGTAGACACGGATAACAGGAGACACGGGTAACATAACTCTCTTGTTATCTATGCATCCCTAGTCTATGGTTTATGATGATTCTGATGATGTATTTTGTGCGACTCCCATGATTTAGATGGGAGATATCGCCCGCTAAAAATTAGAGTTTTGCGCGACATCGACAAGATGCCCGAGGCTATAACTCAATAACCATTTGATTGGCTGGGCTGCAAATTTCACGGCGTAAACCTACGGCTCTATCTGAGCCGTCACACCTTCACCTCATCACAAAGTTTTACCGAAATCTGAGGTCTAGGGTGATATTTCGAGATTTGTTTGGTCGATCTGTCCTGTAGTGCCCCAGCTGCGGAAAACCCGTGTATTTATGGTCTGCACCGCATATAACATGGACACTTGTCCGCACGGTCACACTCGATCTGTTACGTACGTGGGAACACGCTCTCACTATAGTTGTGCAAAGGAAGATAGCAATACTCTGTTACTTCCTGTCATATAGGTAGCATAGTGAGCAGCATTAAGCTGCATCATATTTTGTCAGTCAACGTTTATTACAACACTACGTTATGTAGGGCTTCACAATAATTCACATAAAGATACACGTATAGTTCTAAAGTCAGTCAGTGAGAAGAGCCAATCTAGAATACGTGCAGACGCCCAACTTCCCAAGGGTCTGCTTGTTCGATGCTATTTATTTCAACGACGAATAAAATGTTTTCTCTGAACTGACGACATAATAACTTGCTTGACGATGCTTGGCCCGCCGTTTGCTCAGCCAACTGTATGCAATAAAGTGCTGTGTCACTCAGTTTAGACGAACTCAGCACTCATGGGGAGCAAAACGGCAAACACTGATACTCCTATCGTGAAAACATATTGGCAACTCCGGAAAATTCCATCACAGGAGCGACTAATACCCCATGGCATGCCATGTTCCATCAATCAAATTAAAACAATGGCATCATCCATATTTCTGCTAGTGATTGCCGCTTTTCAGAGACTACAGGAATTTTCGTTGCAACTTTTGCAACGCAGTTTGTTTCGAATTTCGACCTAGCCGACCCGGCAATGCGCCGGCCATTCGACAATACGTCTGTGAGCCAACGGCAAATCGTCGTGCATAGCACCAGCTCTCCGACCCAGCAGTTCAGCTGCTGCAGCACAGCTGCGAAATAGCACCACATCTGTCGCGTGGCAGACACGGAATGCACCACGCGACCCACACACACACACCACACCGACAAAGCCACCGGCTCAGTCGGCCAGCACACTGACAACCTATCACAAGAGGGCGCCTGCAGAGGGGCGACCACAGCAGCGAAGCGTCGCCGTTACCGACAAGCAGCGGCCAGCAGTCAGCTGTCCCGTCCGGCCTCAGCTGCCATCGCTGCCGGTTCGCACCATCGCACCCGTCACGAGATGCCACACTCCGCAGCGTGTCCGCGACGCTGTCTTTCAGGCACTTAGCATCATCGCAGTCGGCGCGCCACCTATCGACTGATAATGCAAGCACTGTTTGACTAACACAGATGTCGCTGTCCGGCGCTGCGGGCATCACCGGGCGCCGCCCATCTTCTGTATAAGCTCATCACAGATGGCGGTCACCTCCTGGTTCTCGCGCTCCAGTTTGGTGGCGCGGTTCTCTGCGAGCTGGAGGCGCGCTGACATCCTCAGCGCCTCCGTCTCCTGGCTCTTTTGCTCCAGCTCCATGTCCGTTTGTAACCTGAGACGCGGAGGAAGGCAAGGGTCAGATAGACGCTCGTGTCACCAGGGATATCCCAGGTTACGACTACCTTACTGAATCGATGTGTGCGGAAGATGCGAATACAATTTCTGAGGCCCTGCAAAATGGCTGCAACTCGATGTCTCGTGATCTGCTAGTTGCTACTCAACGATAGGTCCTAAATCACAACGATAGGTACCTAATGTTAGAGGGATTGTACGGGTTTCCGTCCGGAAATGAAACGCACTCTTTTGCAGTTGTATGACCGTTAGAAGTTTTCAACGTTTAAGACATACAAAAGGGAACTCAATGCTAGTTTAGACCATTTCAGCAATTATCAGTGCTAAAACTTTGGCGTTTTTCGAGAATTGTATCAGATAACGAGTACGCGATCGGCATTACTGTCCACCACTTTTATCTTAGAATCTGCAGATATTCTGCAGCTTTTATCTTAGAAACAGCTATGCCACTTTTCAATTGTATGGCCCAGCCATAATCATGTAACCAACATATTATAATACAAATTTACCAACAAAGATGACAAAGGACCTTTCGAGCGTGCATACGTGACGTAACACCTTGACATGCGTGACAATTTTTGCGCTCTTTGCTATCTGGATGACGATTGTAGAAGGAGTAACTAAATGAAAAACGCTCGGACACACATTTCTTATATCAATTTTAGAGTTTTTAATTAACTGCAAGTCCTATACTAGATCACACAATAATTGTGCAAAACTTACGGGACTCTTTATATCACTACACACTGTTCGTTCAAGTTTTGTGGTTTTCGCCACCACCTCATCTCTGGCCCAGACTTGTATACGATTCATTATTTTTCGACTCAAAATCCATGTTAGTTGATTCAATCACGACTCAAAATCCATGTTAGTTGATTCAAAGTTATGCATTCGATTTAATCAAAGACTTTGAGCCGACGCTTTCGACTCAATGGATTCAAAATGACCTTGAGCCATGAACAGTCCCGACTCAATCATTTTTAATCATATAACGACTCAATCACAACTCAAACTATGACTACATTTGCAACTTAGAACTGAGAAGTGATTTCAAAGTTCTGCATCTGTGTTCATATGTTGAAATTGTTGATGGATATTAGATATTACTACTTCGTTGAAAACTTGAAGTTTTTAAGGCTGCTTTTTAACTAAAAATGCGTGTTGATTGAGTCGCGGACCAGACTCAGTAGCTCTCTAAATATTTGTCGTCGAATCAACTCAATCATGGCTTCTATCTGAGCTCATCGATTCAATCACGACTCAAAGCCAAGTTCTTAAAAATGAGAGCGACTCAATCAGTTTGAGTCACAAAAACTGCTTGATTCATGAGTCGCGACTCAATCAGAGTTGAATCGTATACAAGTCTGCTCTGGCCTGAAGCGTTGGGATTTTGGTGGTGGCGTACCTATGAATTTTGGCATGAAAACTCATTGAAAAATATATATTTTTTATGAGAAAAACTAGGTAAAGGCTGAAACACAGTCTTCGCGCAGCTGCGCGAAGTGAATGCGGGTGCCAATTTAAACACATGGTTAAATTTCAGCAGTTGATTTTTTCTTCCCGCATCGAGAGCATCCGGCATCATGCAGTTGTTGCAACCTCCGTGCAATGTATTTGAATAGGCATCCGCATCCACTTTGCGCAGCTGCGCAGACCTTTACTGCTGCTGTCGTTGGAACAATGTTTTTCTTCTCCAATATTGCTGATTTTACCACAAATATGCTATAAGCAGACATGTGCCTAGATCCCGCAATCCAGCCACCAGCTGAAATTCGGACCTCTGTGTCCTGTGTCCCAGGATCCATATGTGACAGGTACACAATATGCTGAGGGATCCGCAAAGATGCCAGATCTTGATATATTTTATGTCAAGGGATCCACTGGGATCCTAGATCCAACTTCGGGATTAAGGCACGCTGGTAGGTACCTACTTCATGCTAATTTAATTATATTGGAGAATCCCTGACAATCTCTGTTTGCTAATTTGAACAAGGTAATTTGCAGGTACTAATTATCTACATAGTTCATACTACATACACAAAATAGAGACCACAAATTTTGATGTCAGTCCCTACTTCTTGTGTTTCAAGAACTGAGATCCCAGATTCTGAAGCATTTTACGCAGATGGATCCAGAATTATCCCAGATCTTCATGCATTTTATGCACCGGGATCCATTGGGATCCAAGATTTGCATGCATTTGAGGCCGAGAGATCCACTGGGATCCCTGATCCAGCTTCGGGATCCAGGCACAAGTCTGGCTATAAGTGAGGTGTTTTTATTAACATAAAAGAGATGACTGTCTCTGCTTCAGCCAGTCCTGCAGGAGGTACGCGGCGTCATCACCGCGCACTTTGAAATGTCCTTACGTGCAGAAGAGGTCATTTCCAGAAACATGTGGCTACCGTGGGACTTCCACCACCTTTGTAAGTACATTTTACTATGTAACTCAATTATTATGGGGAAAACCTGTATAATCCCTTTAAGGTTCGTGTGGTTGAAAGGAAGGATTCATCCGATTGTAACTACTCTCTTGCAAAATAAATGAGAAGCTAAAATGCAAAACGAAAAGGCCTTAAACGTATAAGAAAATGCGTACATTACTGGCTGAATCCTCCGATCACATCCCACTGAAATACGTATCAAGATCACTGACTAAGACTGATGCTCTCCCGTCTACAATGCATCTGCAATGACCGTGTGTCTGCCGGCGACACACGCCAGTCTCCATCTCTGTGTATCGGCTGTGTGTGAAATGACCGTGTGTCTGCCGGCGACATACGCCAGTCTCCATCTCCGTGTATCGGCTGTCCCCCGTGACAGTGCTCACCGCTGCATCGTGTCCTCGGCGTACTGCTGCAGCATGTCGTACCGCTGCTGCTCCCTCGACACCTGCGACAGCGCGTGGTCCAGCTCGGTCGACACCAGGTCACTGCTCTGACGGTTCTCCGACACCAGAACCTTACTCTTCTCGTATTTACTGCCGGGCACGAGACACGGTGTCGGTCAAACTCGGGCTACTCACTATGTGAGGCGAACAAGGAAAACAGTGTGGATTATCTGAGGTAGTTGCAATAGCCATAAACAATTAATAGGAACTGTTAGGGTGAATGAACAAACATTTTACTTCTCACAAGGGAATGGGGCATTTTATGCCTAGTAGTGTTCGACCTTTGCCACAGCCACATACACATCTCCACTGGTAAGGCCTTTCACGGATGGATACCGGCTTTAATTAACCACCGTTGAATTGTGGTGTATGTCTTACTGACCGGTGGAGATCGGCGAACATGGTCTCGATGTTGGACACCTCCTCCCTGGCGTCATCCCGCTCCACTTTGAGTCGGTGCAGCTGCTGTCCCTGCTGTGTCTCCTGGTGTACCTTGCTGGCGGCCAGCTGCGCCAGCGCCGACGAGTGCCGCTCCACCACCTGGATACAGACACACACACAGACACACAGGGGTCAGATAGACGGTCAGACGCCGGGGTCGGGACGGAGACAGGCCGCTAGCTCGTCCTGGTCTGAACGGCGACGCAGAGAGACGGACAGTTCACTCGTCCTATCCGCAATAGTTATTGTTCATTCTTGGAAACACTCCGACGTTGCACACTATACACACACTGTCTGCAGCTGTTACGTCGGCCATAACTTCCCAGGATTACACACAGTGAGGAATATTCCGGCCCGGTTCCTGGTAGGACGGACTCACACAACTCATCAAAACCCCCTCCGACAACAGGTGCACTCCTCACACCTCACACGTCACAGGACCCGACAGACGGACAGACACAGCCCTGATCGGACACACAGCTGGCGGGGAGGTCAGATACACTCATCAATCGTACATGAGGGACGTGAGGGCACGCGGCGGCTGTACATGCGTTCAGTTATGACTGCAGCAGTCAGACACCGGCAGTGGCGGAGGAAGCTCTCCAGTGCTCCACGGTCCATGGATGGGAAGTCACTGATAACTCATCCCAATCCCATCCACGTAATAGCAGGATAGTGTTCAGCTTGTCTATGGATGGGGGGTCGCGGTTTGTCTTCGCTGGCCCTGCTTCTGCCGGTTCTTCTGAGAGGACAGGCGGCAGTGTCCATGACCGCCATGTTTATAACAATTATATATAGCATTAGCATAGGAAACAAGAAACATAACCACGCCAGCTGCCCGAATACCAAGCTCCGCCTGTCCCCAGCCCTTGGAGCACGTCTCTCCGCCCCTGCAATGGCTGCGCTCAGCACCACTCGGCCTCGCTGCAGCACCAATAATCAGCAACGAGCCGTGAAATGTGCGCTCCGTAGTCCTCTCTGGGCGCACGTGTCTGTCTCGGAGGCTCATACCGACTGAGTCAGCGGACGGCTGGGGGAGGGGAGCGGGGGGGGGGGGGCGCAGCGGCAGCGCCGGACCCACCACGGCGACCCTGTCCAGCACTGGTTCATGTGCTGACACACCACATACCAACCCAATGTCAGCCGTCATCGACTGTTTACATGACTAACCAGTACAGGACATGCAGTCCCACGAGGTCCCTGGACACGGCGGCACATGGGAATGTGACTGACATATATGGGAGCTCAAAGGACGTCTATTGGATGTCAAAAGCTCTCGATTGTAATTTGGATATACAGTGGACGCCGCTTATAGCGTCCACAGTTACAACGCCCAGCCGCTTATAACGCGCAAGTTGGCCCGATACGGAATTTCCTGTATCATAAGTATACGCAGAAACTCCGTTTATGACGCCCACACTTCGGTTGAAACGCCCAGTTCAGCACGCGCTAAGTCATCGTGTCGCCCACTCCTGCCGGCTCTTCACGTGTACAAAAAGTGGGCAGCAGCTCAGAGACGGAAGACGAACCGGAGCCAACACCTTCAAATGCAGAGATGCGGGCGATAGCTCGTCGGCACAGGCCTTGAAAGGGAAGGTTTCGAGAACATGCAGGAGTTTGAAACGCTCGCCAATGACGAATGAATGCACGAATTTCTACGCGAGAAAAAGATGTTGAGGCAGCTGACGATGGATGATTTTGATCAATAAATACCAACCTCAGGTGGTAAGTATATGTTTTTGTTGTTGTTGTTGTTGTTGTTGTCGTTGTTGTTTGTTACCATATTAGTAGATATAGCGCCCGTCGGTTATAACGCCCAGAAATGCTCGGTCCCAAGGTGAGCGTTAGAAGCGGCTTCTACTGTATCCGTAATTTCATGAAGCTCTGAGCAAAGTAATGTCGCAGTTACTTTTTACGAGGAAAAGTTTAATGAGGTTTAAGGTGCGCATTGGAAAATCCACATTACGCTTCGCATGATTGAATTGCTGATGTGCGAGCTTACGTCATCTACTCGTATATTTTGGAAATAGCAAGCAGTCTAAAATTTGTGGTATCCTCTTTTAAATGGTGTATTGCTATAATATTGGAGTATCGTCACGTCACGTCACGTCACGTCACGCCACGCCACGTCACGTCACGTCACGTCACGTCACGTCACGTCACGCCACGCCACGCCACGCCACGCCACGCCACGCCACGCCACGCCACGCCACGCCACGCCACGCCCACGCACGTCGCGGTCCGACCAATCGCTGGGTTCTGCAATAATATAAAGTAATGCGTACTGATTATCGTGATCGGTAGTTTCCCGGAGACAGGTGATGTTATTGTTAACCCAGTCACACGGAACTGCGTACTGTTACCGTGCTCGGCGGTTTCCCGGAGACAGGTGGTGTTAACCCAGGCACAGTCGGCATCACTCAGGACACACTCCAAGGACAGGCTGGATGGGTGGCTCAGTCAAGCGATCAGTACTAATAGCAGAGACTGCCGGCAGCTGACGCCACTACCGCTGCCTGCCAGGTGCGGGTCCCGGCGGAGGCGGAGGGGAGAGAGAGGGTGTCGTCTTCTCACCTTGGCCATCCTCTGCTGGGCCGTCTGTGAGGCGGTCAGCTGCTGCTTCAGCTTGGCCACCGTCTCCTGTAGCGTCTTGATCTCCCGGTCTCGCTTCAGCAGCTGTAGGAGGAACGGACAGACGTCCAGCTGTCAGTTGGGGTCTGCTCACCAACGAACACATTGATGACTATCAAAACATAGAGGAGAGTAGGAGACAATATGACATATCAACACTCACTCCCACACATACAGCATCATCGGCTTGGAAAATAAGAAAAACACAACGGGCAGATGACAGGATGGCAGTGTGGACTGGAAAATGCAATAGCATTCACATTTGGTGGTGTGACCTTCGCCGACAGTCACACTCAGAATATAGACAAGCATATAATATAGACGGGCGGGATAGATAGGTTACTTTAATAGAGAGCAGCGGGGAAATGGAAAGATAGAGAATAGCTTTGGTTTTGTGGTCTGCTCGCCATCAGTCATTGGCGGTCGAACAAATATAGAAAAGCGAAATTACAATGGCGTCAAACCCGACCGATCGGCCAACTCACAGCAGGGTAACCGCGCAGTCCATTGTTCAGTATCACGTCAGAAAGCAGCAAACAGGGGAGTCGCTAAAAGAGGGGGCCGTTTAACATTACCAATAGTTATAAGCGATAAGCATATCAGTAGATAAGAGATAAGATAAGATAGAATAAATTCCGCTTCACCGATTTCAGGCGTCGATTTTAGGCGGTTGGGGGTGGGGCATAGCCCCTTTGCCACCCTGGATCCGCCTGCATGCAAGCCAAGTTCCTAACACAGTTTGCGATCAAGTTTTCCGCTTGGAGCGAAAGCTTGATCGTAACACATTGGACGTTTGATCGTTACACATTGGACGTAACAGAAGGCAGATTGGCTATCACTTCCAAAACATCAAAGTCATGTGGTTCGACTTCAAATGGGGCCTCACTAGATAATAATACTACCGTTTTTATTTTATCGAACCCTGCTCGTAAAAGTCCTGGTAATGATCGCTAAGTAAAAGACCATTAATGAAGAAAGCTATGTAGTTTCCAATAGGTAAATTTGATGATCATCTTTAGGAGTAATTAATCCATATTTGACAAGCGGTAGTCGGTACTCATTTGAAGCCAAGGCGAGGTGGGATCCTCCTTTAAACAATCGCCAATCTTTCAGACAGAGGCTTCAGATAAGGCAAACAGATGTTTAGGGAGCTATTTCGTAAATCATGACTCAGGTGGCAAACATGTAGTATAAGGAAGCGATAAGCTGATATCTACCCTGCAGTTCGTCATGTCACCTTGTTATGGGAAGGCCGCATGATGCTGATTGTGCGCAGCTGCTATCTTGCGAAACTACACCCTCCCATGTCATTCAGACATCTCACACACAGACAAGTAGCCTGGGAACGCCCTGCGAACCAGCCCTGCGCACCATATTCAGAGCCGCCGTCGCCGTCACTGTCTGGGCCACTCGCCGGACCACCCTATACATTACGGCTACACCCCAGCCTGGGTCACCGTCTGGGCCCCTCGCCGGACCACCCTATACATTACGGCTACACCCCAGCCTGGGGACGCTATCGGAGCCGCCTGGAGCGTGTTACACTCCAGCCCGAGGGGATCGTTATCGGAGCCACCTGGAGCGTTGGTACACCCCAGCCTGGGGACGCTACGTCGTATCGGAGCCGCCTGGAGCGTGCTACACTCCAGCCTGGGGAACGTTATCGGAGCCGCCGCCTGGAGCGTGGTACTCCATAGGTAGTGGGAGGGCAGGAAGCATAACATTAAACACTTAGTATGCTGATCTCCGTGCTGAGGACGGATGAGAAAAACACCGACCTTCTCCTGCAGCATCAGCTCCTGCGTCTTCTGCTCCTGACTGGAGACAGCAGGAGCCGGAGCCGTCTGAGTGGGAGTCGGAGCCAGGATCGGAGAGGGCGGCGCCTGGGCCACGTCCGGCGGCGCCTGACTCGGACCCACCGGCGCCACCGGCCGCTTCTTCAGCGAGTCCTCGGCCGGGGAGAAGGCGATCAGCTCCTCCTTGGAGGTCAGCTGCTTCTCGTGCGCCGAGACGCTCTCCTCCTGCTGCGTGCTGCAACAGAACAACAGAGGGAAGGTCAGGGGACTGATGGTGGTGACAGCAGTGATGAGAGGGAGATGTCAGAAGAAGAGCACGAGGTCAGGGAAACAGAACAACAGAAGGAAGGTCAGGGGACTGATGGTGGTGACAGCAGTGATAGGAGGGAGCCGTCAGATGAAGAGCACGAGGTCAGGCCGCCTGGTGGTGAGATCAGTGGTGGCGCTGAAAGAGTGTCATATTGGGGAGATGAGGTTTGTGGATGTGGGACACGATTAAAAGTAAACGTGCATGTAATATATAATGAAGTGGTAGCCGAGGTAGCCGAGAATGAATGCCACTCGATAAGTCACATTGTATGTCATGACATGTTGAGACTTGAGATGTTGAGACATGATGAATCATCGAAATCACTTATTACAATAATTGACTGAGCCTGTTTCGCGAAACACACTTTCCCGGTTGAACTTCTAATTACACAAATGCAGTAACCACAGACGAGCAGCTGAATGGAATTAGCAAATTCCCGTCTAATAGCTCACACTCTCGTTCTTATCGCATTAGTGTATACTTTGATCCTTAGCTTCGCTGGTAGGCTGACAACTCTTTTCAAACCGGAAATAAGCAGCGACACTCCCGGTTTGTTTTCCGGTCCCGACTCACGCTCCCATCTATTTCCGTTATCATGGCCACCATCGGCACCATCCGACATTTACCGGCGGCTGCGGCCGCTCCGTCCCATCGTCTGGGCGGCCGCAGCTGCACCAGGCACACCACAGCGCTCGCCGGCCAGTCACCTGCACCGGTCCGTGGCCGTTTGTCGCCGCCAAGTACCGCGGTCTCCCAGACTTTGAAGTCGGCGGCGGGAGCGTCGTCACGACTGGCGCTGGCCAGCCGAGCGGCTCGAGGCTCGCCGGAACGTGGCCAGTTTCCGCTACAGTTGACAGGCGCGGCAGTAAACAGGGGAGGGGAAGGGGGGGGGGGCAGAACCCGTCCCCGGCAGGGCACACTGAACTGCAGGACAGCTCAGCCGCTGCTCCGTCCGACAGCGGTGTTGACATATCGTCAGTGAGTGAAGTGACTTATCGACAGTGACTGAAGTGACTGATCGGCAGTGACTGAAGTGACTGATCGGCAGTGACTGAAGTGACCGATCGGCATGTCACCGAGGAAGTCACCGAGGAGTCTGAGCTTGAGTCAGAATCGGGGAGAGACTCGGGGTAGTATTTTGAGTCAGAGGCAACAACACAGGAAATCCCCTGCGGTTCCATGTGACTCTTCACGATAATTTTAGACGTTTGCTTGCTGTGCCATCTGGCTGCAGTGGGAGCGTTTTCCGGCTCATGAGGACCTCCCTGGCCGCTCCGGTTCCGGCCCTCATAAGGCGGACATAATTAGCAGGCAAGGCCAGCGGCGGCGGCGGCGGCGGCGGCAGCGGCGGCAGCGGTGGCGGCGGCGGTGGCGGTGGCGGTACGGTGACTGGCGGGGGACGACGGAGCGATCATGGCTCACCGCAGCACTCTGCACCGGCGACAGCGGGGGGGGGGGGTAGGCAGGCATGGGCCAGCCTACATTACAGGGTAGGGAACAGCGCAGATAGGAGGCAGCTGGAGCCAGCCTGTAGTGGGGACGGGGTGCAGGGGGGGGGCGGGGCGGCCAGGCGGGGGTGTAGAGGGAGCGGGGCGGCCAGGTCCTGCCGCTGACGAGGCAGGCGAGGGAAGGCGAGGGAAGGTGGGAGGGGGTCGGCTGGCAGGCTCGTCGGCCGTCACCGTGCCCGGTGATTCAGAGTGGGCGGAGTCTGGTTAGTGACGTTGACAAGTCACGACACTGTCCGGTTGACGCGGCCCGGCTCCGGGAACAGCTGACAGTAGCAGATACAGTGATACGGGCAGCCGTGGGTGATGCGGCGACTCACGAAACTGACGTCACGTGTACCGACAACACAACTGACCGCTACAGGAGCAGCGGAGACTTCACTGAGGCTGCCAAGGCGCGTCAGGACGCTACTTGAGCCTTCATCCGGTCAACGGCAGCCAGCGTATCTAACACCGAAACTGTGCCAGCAACACCAGACAGCAGCCTGCCGCGGCATCTCCGAACCGTGACCTGCGCACCACCGCTGCCACTGAGGTGACTACTGCCACTTGCCAGCTGGACACTGCCAGCCGGTCGGCTGCCGTCTATAGCCACCACACTGCAGCGGGGACGCATCGCGACAGCCGACCTCAGGTAACGGCATGGTCCGTACAGCTGGGACAGAGCAGCAGTCTGTCGCCACACTGCAGAAACGGTCCCGGAACAGCCGCGTGTCGCCACACTGCTCAGTGGAGGGGTCTGAGGACACACCGGGGCAGCCTACCCATGCAGCCGGGACGCGACCTGCTGCGTACAGCTTGGGACAGCCGCGTGTCGCCACACTGCTCAGTGAGGAGTCTGAGGACACACCGGGACAGACCCATGCAGCCGGGACGCGACCTGCTGCGTACAGTTGGGACAGCCGCGTGTCGCCACACTGCTCAGTGGGGGGTCTGAGGACACACCGGGGCAGCCGACCCATGCAGCCGGGACGCGACCTGCTGCGTACAGCTGGGACAGCCGCGTGTCGATAAAACACTGCTCAGTGAGGACACACCGGGGCAGCCCGACGCCATGCAGCCGGGACGCGACTGCTGCGTACAGCTGGGACAGCCGCGGTGTCCGCCACACTGCCCAGTGAGGACCACCGGGGCAGCCGACCCAATGCAGACCCGGGACGCACCTGCTGCGTACAGTTGGGACAGCCGCGTGTCGCCACACTGCTCAGTGAGGACACACCGGGGCAAGCCGACCCATGCAGCCGGGACACGACCTGCTGGTACAGTTGGGAAAGCAGCCGCGTGTCCGCCACACTGCTCGGTGAGGACACAACCGGGACAGGCGCGACCCATGCAGGCCCGGGACACGACGCTGCTGCGTACGTTGGGACAGCCCACGTGTCGCCCACTGGCTCAGTGAGGACAACACCGGGGCAGCCGACCGACAATGCAGCCGGGAACGACCTGCTGCGTACAGCTGGGACAGCCGCGTGTCGCCATCACTGCTCATGAGGACACATCCGGGACAGCCGACGCCATGCAGCCGGAACACGACCTCTGCGTTACAGTTGGGACAGCCGCGTGTCGCCACACTGCTCAGTGAGGACACACCGGGACAGCCGACCCATGCAGCCGGGGAAACACGACCTGCTTGCGTACAGTTGGGACAGCCCGCGGGTCGCCCACACTGCTCAGTGAGGACACACCGGGGCAGCCGACCCATGCAGCCGGGACCGACCTGCTGCGTACAGTTGGACAGGTTCCGCGTGTCGCCACACTGCTCAGTGAGGAACCACACCGGGGCAGCCGACCCATGCAGCCGGGACGCGCCTGCTGCGTACAGTTGGGACAGCCGCGTGTCGCCACACTGCTTAGTGAGGACACACCGGGGCAGCCGAACCGCATGCAGCCGGGCGCGACCTGCTGCGTACAGCTGGGACCAGCCGCGTGTCGCCACACTGCTCAGTGAGGACACACCGGGGCAGCCGGACCCATGCAGCCGGGACACCGACCTGCTGCGGTACAGTTGGGACAGCCGCCGTGTCGCCACACTGCTCAGTGAGGACAACACCGGGGCAGCCGACCCATGCAGGCCGGGACATCGACCTGCTGCGTACAGCTGGGACAGCCGCGTGTTCGCCAACAACTCGCTCAGTGAGGACACACCGGGGCAGCCGAACCCATGCAGCCGGACACGACCTGCTGCGTACAGCTGGGACAGCCGCGGGTCGCCACACTGCTCAGTGAGGACACCCGGGGATCAGCCGACCCATGGCTGGGACACGACCTGCTGCGTACAGCTTGGGACAAGCCGCGGGTCCGCCCACACTGCTCAGTGGGGACACAACCGGGACAGCTTGTTCGCATTGGAGCATGCCATGGAATCTGCAACCTTGCTACTGCACTCCCTCAACACCCATCGGGGCGGGGTATTCTGGAGCCGTGACCGGGCGGTGCAGCCGTCACAGGAGCCATGCAGGCGTCACGGGGGACGTGCAGCCGTCGCGTGGTCACTAGATCACGGAGCTGCGGCTCCGTCACACCGTGGTGCTGCCAGCGAGCGAGCAGTGGAGCTACTGCCCTGCGCGCCTGTCAGCTACCAGCAGCAGCAGCCGTCCACCGTCCGTGTGACGCAACATACCAACTGAGCGGCGGACGGCTTCAGAGATCGCAACGGCACTGCAAGCCCGTCAATTTGGCAATGCAAAACAATGACAGCAGCTATTTTCTCAACAGCAACCGAACCTTGACGAGCTTGTTTTCATCGACAGAAATGTTTTAACAGTTTGACATAGCATACTTTATACCGGGAGCGCCGCAGAAGAGCTAGTGCAGAAAGAGCTAGTGCTATTTGGAGCTAGTAACATTAGGGACAGTTTTAGACAGATCGCTAGTGGTTCAAAAAGAGCTAGTGGACAAAACAGCCAAGGCTAGCGTATGGCTAGTGCTACAGAAAGAGTAATTTTGGTGCTAGTGGACAAAAGAGTCCTCAGAAGAGCTAGTTACAAAATAGCTAGTACGGCTTGTGGAACTTCTATTTGGTGTCTGTGTAATTTTTGCATTTAAAAGAGCTAGTTTACAAAATGGCTAATCGAATTTATTATTTTCAAGGGTTTATGCTTTAATGGATGCACGATATTCGCCAAAAAAAAAACGCGCATGTATGCGTGTTGTTTTTCAGGCAAACCTAACATTTCGTGTAGGTCAATGTCTTGATTTTGTAGCATTTCGAATTCAAATTTTCAAGTTCAAGTACGTTTTTGGGGGGACAGCTAGATATCGAGTTGATGAAAATATTAAAATCAAACAAAGAAAAAGATCAACTAGTTCATAACGGTTATATGTATCACAAAAATACTACAAACATTACGTCACAAAGCTGGAGATATGAGGAAAAATATTGTAAAGGTACTTCGACACCAATTAATTACCAAATCGGCGTTCAAGTTATAGAAAAACAAGTTCACATTCATCCTCCAAATCCAGCCAGAACCGAAATTGCAGTTGCAATGAGTCGATGTTAGATGACGCTTCTACGTCGGATGCCCCGCCAAGAATAGTTATTAGTCGCATTGAAATGAGCCAAGAGGCCTTGACTGTGGCATCAAAACGAAAGAAACTAACTGCTAGAATTCAACGTGAACTCAGCTTCAGTTCTGATCAGCATGGCGCTATACCAACTGTACCGGACTAGCTCTTTGTTAATGCCGCACTAGCTCTTTTGTCCACTAGCACCACAAGACTAGCTCTTTCGTAGCACTAGCTCATACGTAGCCTAGCTGCTTTTGTTCACTAGCCCTTTTGAAATGGCTAGCGATTTTCTACACTAGGCCTAATGTTACTAGCTGAAATTGCACTAGCTCTTTTTTCACTAGCTCTTTTGTAGATAACAGTAGACCTATTATCTATGTCTACTGTTATCCGGTTTGTCTACTGTTATCTTGGTCTACTGTTATCTATGCGGCACATGTGATTCATAACATGTTGTGATTTGTAACATGTGATTCATAACACCTAACATGTTTTTCAAGTGTAATGACTCAGAATCGTCGAATCGGTTGCAGGAAGGGCCTCAGAACACAGGTGGTTGTGACTGGGACCGTCACACCCGGTCCGCAGGTGGTTGTGACCGGGACCGTCACGCCCGGTCCGCAGGTGGTTGTGACGGGGGACCGTCACGCCCGGTCCGCAGGTGGTTGTGACCGGGGTCCCGTCATACCCTGTCCGTAGGGCAGGTGGGTTGTGACCGAGGACCGTCACACCCCGGTTCCGTAGGGAAGGTGGTTTGTGACCGAGGACCGGTCACACCCGGTCCGCAGGTGATTGTGACCGGGGGCGCGTCACACCCGGTTCCTGCAGGTGGTTGTGACCGGGGACCGTCACACCCGGTCCCGCTGTGGTTGTGACCGGGGCCGTCACACCCGTCTGCAGATGGTTGTGACGGGGACCCGTCACACCCCGTCCGCATGTGGTTGTTGACCGGGGGCCAGTCCACACCCGGTCCGCATGTGGTTGTGACCGGGGGGCCGTCACAACCCGGTCCGCAGGTGGATATATGATCCCAGCGGATCCGGGATCCAGATTCCACAGATCAGATCCCGAGATCCGTTTTTGGTATCCGAGCACATGTCTGGTTGTGACCGGGGCCGTCACACCCGGTCCGCAGGTGGTTGTGACCGGGGGCCGTCACACCCGGCCCGCAGGTGGTTGTGACCGGGGCCCGTCATGCCCGGTCCACAGCTGTGTCCATCAGTACAGCGGGCGGTCGAACACAGATGGTAGGTGTCGCTGGCGGAGTCGACGTCACACTGTGTTGGAGCAGGGGCGGGTTCAGTAATATGGCACCCCACGGAGCCAGACCGGTAACCCAATGCCGCCCGGCGTAAAATCAACAAACCGAAGGAATGCCCTGCAGGCTACTCCGTGACTGAGCGGCCGAGTCAAGACATACAATCCATGGAAACTTGCAACTGGCTTCCATACCGCCTTTCAACTATGAATCAAAAGCCGTAAGTCGTGGATAGACCGAGATAGACGAAAAGTCTTCAGAAATGTGTATTGCGGGACAGCATATCTTCAGGCGCGTGTATTGCGGGACAGCATATCTTCAGGCGTGTGTAATGCGGAACAGCATATCTTAATATATACTGTCCCGCACTACATGTGATTTGTCACGGGCAAATTTCGTAACCAGCTGTAGTTGACGACCACAATCTTACATGGGCGAAAATGTCACCATAAGAAGCTACCTGAAACAAGTGAAGACACATATTGACATATGCCACGATTGTGTGCGCTTGGCAATACTAGCGATTTGTGTAACTTCGGCTTGCTCATCTGTAGAGTTAAATTACCCACAGCTGAGCGGCGACACATCCGGCGGACATCCTGTTATCCCCACCGCAGAGCAAGGCGACCGGAACCTGGCCTCCGATCACTACCCACTCCACTGCCCGCCGCCGCCGCCGTCACCGTCGGTACCGGTAACGTCGCCTAACAACGGCGTCGACGGCGGCCGGTCGACGGCCGGGTATCGACCGGGTATCGAGCGGCAGCGGGAGGGCCGGATGGCAGCCGAAGGGGACCGAGCCGCCGTCAGACGGAAGGAGCCGCTATCACTATCAGACGAACAGAGCCGCCTTCAGAAGGGACGGAGCCGCCATCAGAAGGGACGGAAACGCCATCAGAAGGGACAGAGCCGCCTTCAGAAGGGACGGAGAAAACGCCATAGAACGGACAGAGCCGCCCATCGAGAGGGGACGAAACGCATCAGAAGGGACAGAGCCGCCCTCAGACGGACAAGCCGCCATCAAGGGGAACGGAAACGCCATCAGAAGGGACAGAGCAGCTCAGGCCGGGACGAGCCGCCATCAGTAAGGGGACGGAAACGCCATCAGAAGGGACTAGAGAGCCGCCCTCAGACGAACAGGAGCCGCCTTCAGAAGGGACGGGAAACGCCATCAGAAGGGACAGAGCCGCCCTCAGACGAAAACAGAGCCGCATTCAGAAGGGAGGGAAACGCCATCAGAAGGGACAGAGCCACACATCAGAAGGAACGGAACGCAATCAGACGGAAGGAGCCGCTATCACTATCAGACGAACAGAGCCGCCTTCAGAAGGGACGGAGCCACCATCAGACGGAACAGAGCCGCCATCAGACGAACAGAGCCGCCATCAGAAGGGACGGAAACGCCATCAGAAGGGACGGGAGCCACCATCAGAAGGGACGGGAGCCACCATCAGAAGGGACGGAACCGCAATCAGACGGACAGAGCCGCCTTCAGAAGGACGGAGACCGCCATTAGACAGAGGGAATCGCTATCAGAAGGGACGGGAGCCGCCTTCAGAAGGACGGAGACGCCATTAGACAGAGGGAATCGCTTATCAGAAGGGACGGGATAAGCCGCTATCGGGACGGCAGAGCCGCCTTCAGAAGGACGGAGACGCGCATTTAGAACAGAGGGAATCGCTTATCAGAAGGGACGGGAGCCGTATCGGGACGGACAGAGCCGCCTTCAGAAGGACGGAAGACGCCATTAGACAGAGGGCAATCGCTATCAGAAGGGACGGGAGCCGCATCGGGACTGGACAGAGCCGCCTTCAGAAGGACGGGAGACGCCATTAGACAGAGGGATCCGCTATCAGAAGGGGACGGGAGCCGCTTATTCGGGGACGGGACAGAGCCGCCTTCAGAAGGACAGAGACGCCATTAGACAGAGGGAATCGCTATCAGAAGGGACGGGAGCCGCTATCGGGACGGACCAGAGCCGCCTTCAGAGGACGGAGACGCCTTAGAGCAGAGGGAATCGCTATCAGAAGGGACCAGGAGCCGCTTCGGGACGGACAGAGGCCGCCTTCAGAAGACGGGGACGCCATTAGACAGAGGGAATCGCTATCAGAAAGGGACTGGGAGCCGCTATCGGGACGGACAGAGCCGCCTTCGAGAGACGGAGGAGCATTAGACAGAGGGGAATATCGCTATCAGAAGGGACGGAACCGCAATCAGACGGACAGAGCCGCCTTCAGAAGGACGGAGCCGCCATTAGACAGAGGGAATCGCTATCAGAAGGGACGGGAGCCGCCTTCAGAAGGACGGAGACGCCATTAGACAGAGGGAATCGCTTATAGAAGGGACGGGAAAGCCGCTATCGGGACGGACAGAGCCGCCTTCAGAAGGAGGGACGCCATTAGACGGAGGGATCGCTATCAGAAGGGACGGGAAGCCGCTATCGGGACGGACAGAGCCGCTCAGACCAGGACGGAAGACGCCCATTAGAACAGAGGGAATCGCTATCAGAAGGGACGGGAGCCGCCTTCAGAAGGACGGAGACGCCATTAGACAGAGGGAATCGCTATCAGAAGGGACGGGAGCCGCTGTCTCTCGGGACGGCTGCCGCTCGGCCGGCACTATTCATCTCCGGAACTGCCGGTCGATGCAGTGATATTACAGCTGATCATGTCTATCAGGGCTGGACTAGATGAGACCCGGATCATCAGTCCCACATCTAATCCCTAACACGAGGAGGAGCGGCTCGTACATTATCCCTGACGTGACATGGTGAGGAGAAGGGACGACCGGGATCTGAGCAGGAACGGCCGGGATCTCTCACTCTGCCGCGGCCCCAGAAGCCAAACAGATGAAAATCGCCACAACATCCGCCCGGGGAAAGTTCTAACGATCCCGATAAGCTCAACAGCTTATCTGAGTTCGAGGCAGGGCGCCAAACAACAGAGCCGGCGGCCAAACCGACGGCCGACCTGGCGGTCCAACACCTAAACGGGCGCCAGAGACGGCTGCTGATGAGATAGGCGGTATATCTGTCCGTCCCAGGCGGTCGGCCGTCTCTCTCTCTCTCTGTCGGTCTGTGCCCGCCCCCGCTCCACACGCCGTCTGGTGCGGCGGGGCTCTTGATCGCCGGGTCGTCAGAGCCCCATTCAGCTGAGCGATGCTCGGTCAGAGATGGGCGGACGGCGGCCATAAAAGGTTGTCTGGCGCGGGGCCGGCTTGACTCACCAGTGGCCAGGGACGGCGGAGCGCAGCCTCGCGTGTCTGCCGTCGAGGTCCGACCGAGCCCCGGCCCCGGCCCCGGCCCCGGCCCACCGCTGCGGCCTTGGTGACCTGGCTACCCGGCTGTGGTTGCCGCCGCTCGCCGCCCGACTCAGACCTCACGGTGTGCTGTGGGGAGGGGGAGGGGTGCCCCAGGCCTTCCGGCCGCCCGTATACCGAACTCGAATGGCCCAGTTCACCCACACAGAAGCAGTGGGTAGTAGACAGCAGTGATGTGCACTGTGCAGGGCAGAGAGTTGGAGCGCGCCGCGTCGCTGTCGGCCGGCAGTTCACGCGTCGGTCAGAGCTCCACTCTCACTGCCGTCTCTGTACAGACCACCCAGTCCCGTCTGTCCGCCTCGTGCCGTCTCCGCTGCCGGGAGACGGGAGCGGACAGAGACGAGCGACTCAGACATCCTCTCTGACAGCTTGTCGATCTCTCTACTCGCACCCACGCTCTCTGAACTAGTGCACGTCACGGGCAGCGCGTCGTAGTATAAACAGCGCCAATCTGTTCAATTCCCATTCCCACTTCGAGAGCAGTCGGGCAGCTAACTGGCCTATATATAGCAGGGCACTTATTTAGTGTTAAACTCCACCGTGGAGCGAGCCACCGCTCGCCAGGCGGGGAGCACACCATATACGGCGTCCCCGGCTCACTCGGAGAAGGCTGGGAGGCGCTGGCGGTCACGACAGGACACGAGCTCAGCACGAGCCACCTGCAGAGTCAGTGTGCTGCCTCCGGCCGGCACGTGTTCAATTAACAGACGCTGAGTGTTGAGACACCTATTGGCTCTGACTCGGGAGAGCACGAGCACTTGAGCCCAGAACACCCCCGTGCACTGCCATATACCATCACAGATCACTTGAACACAACCACCCACACAAACACAGAGCACTACACAGCACCGGTACAACGGATCCTACCTCCAGCGCATGTAGACGAACTCGTCATCGGCTCTCAGCGAGGACAGCGTCATCTCCGCTGGAGGCCACCACACTGCACCGCCGCCCGCAGCGCCCTCTGACGCCGGCAGCGTCACCAACCACCGAGACGCCGCTCGAATGACACAACAGCTGCCCGCAGGGAGTGACACGCCACGCCACGCCACACCACGGCACGTCAGGCCACACCACGCCTCACCACGCCACGCCACGCCACGCCACGCCACGCCACGCTACGCTACGGCACAACACACCACTGGGACGCAGTTGGCGTGCGTCTCCCGCGCTGTCCGCTCGCGACTGGCGCGCCGCGCCGCCGCCGCCGCGGCTCAGCTGACTGCGCCGGAACGAGTGCGCAGCGCGCCGGAACCGCCGCCGATCACCGCCCCCCGTCCCTGCCGCCGCTGGGAAGTCCGACGCGACGGTCCGACGGACGCAGGACGGCGGCACATACACACACAGGACCACGGAGAGGGACAGGGCCGACAGACAGCGCCTTCGGACACTGGCCACTGATCGCCAGACCGGACACCGGACCGGACACTGGTCACTGGCCACTGGTCACAGCGTCCGGATGGCTGACTGCCGGGTGACTGACAGCCGCTACTGGCCTGCGTTTCGACAGCCTTGTGTGCCGTGTCCGCCACGCCAGGACCCGGACCCGGACCGGACTCCGCAGCAGGAGGGGAAGCGCGCAGGAGAGCGGGCCGGCGCTCGCCTGATTGCCGCTCCGTGCCCGTGACTGCACAGTGCGGTAGCGTGTCGCGCGGCGGTCCAGCGGGGCGTGGTTCCCACCCCACGCCCCGGCTGACCCCACTGCCGGGCAGTACACGGTAGTTACACCTGCCGTTCGCAGCGGCAGCCGCCACCGACGTACAGCAGCGGCAGCCGGCAGAGTCCAGCCTGCCAGCCTGCCTTCGTACGAACCAGGCGGGCGGGCCGGCGGTACACGCTCAGTCCTCCCTCGCTGTCCGGCCCTGGCCCCTCCGAGGCCGCCTCCAGCTGCGTAGGGTCGTCACGAGTTACAAGCCTTGAGGCCTGAGGCGGCGGCGGCGGCGGCGGCGGCGGATGTGGTGTTTACGCTCGGAATGTTTGGGCATGCACGCGCCGCGGGTTGACGACCTGCTGGAGGCGGAGCGACGGTGTATGACGTGGTATGGATGGGGGGAGGGGTACGTAGAAATGGCGGGGTACCAGGGGCGTGCGGCGGAGGGTAATGTGGAGATTACGGAGGGGGGACGCGATGGATAAGCGGCGCTTGCCGCCAGGACCTCACACAGGACAAGCCATCCGCGACTCTCCACAGCTGAAAGCCAGTAGGTACAACCCACCGGCCTGCAGCCGCTCCAGCCCTGCCCCGGGCCTCCTCCGCCCACATACAGCCGGGCAGCGCCTGCGGGCCACACTACTGCCACCTATCGGCCAAGGTCGGCACCTCAGCCTCAGTCGACGTCCGCGTGGTGTCCTTCCCCGCTGCCCACGTCAGGCAGAGGCCTTTTTTAGCGAACGAGAGGGACGCTACACACGGAACTGGCCAGACGATTTTCGTTGCGAGGTGCGAAGGCCAGTCAACACCAGCGCACCATGTACGGTATGGATTAGTCGGAGGCCACGACTCCAATCTGCGGCATCGGCTTGACCGTGACAATGAAGAGCTGCTGGTGAATAAACGATACTTCCGTACTTTGAGAGCCTGACGTTTTATGAATAATTCAACCAATATGTCATTGCTGTCACATATATCACATGGGATAAGACTGTATAGGTCAACGCCTTGCCTAAAAGTCCGAACGAAGGCCACATAAAAGTGCAGAAATTATCACGTCTATGTCTTCCGTTCAAACCACAACTTAAAAGGAAATAATGACCTTTTCCAACATAGATGAAGGTATTAAATAGGTACTTGAAACCGACAGACAAGACCAAAATATATATGGTAAATTAATAAAGTTTTGCATTAAAACATTCCTACCGAAATATATTTCAAGAACTAAAGGTGATACGCGTTCAACACTTTTAACGATCGGTACTTGGAAGTGCTTGGTACCGAATTTCGATTTGCGGGGTTGTCTCGTATTGTTAAAAATACAATATGTATTGCACTCTGTCTATTGTGATCATGTGCCTAATATCCTTAACAATCAATAAACATTGAGTAATAAGGCAGCCAAATTAGCAGTTAACTTGGACATACTATGACGGCATAGTGAGTGGTCGCGACCCTCAATTTGCAAAACTTGATTAATTTGTTTTTACACAGACCACTATATATATAGTGGTCTATATAGTTTTACACAGACCACTATATATATAGTGGTCTGTGGTTTTTAACATTAGGCGTTTTGTGTAGTTTTGTCTCTAGCTGTAAACAATGCTATGCAGCAACTTATCATGAAAAACAAATTGCAAAACAAATCAAACAATGAAAAAAAGGCAATTTAATCCGAAGTTCACTTGCGTATCCCAACGGGGTCCGGGAACCTATTGTCGGCGTTTTGTTTCAGGGACATTGTCCAACGTTGAACAGATTTGAAAGAAAGGTGTCGCGCTCCCAATAGTGAAGGGAAAACACCAATCATGAACTCCGAAAGAAGTACCTATATGCATTTTTTTATAATTTGTCAAACATTCCAACTTTGAATAAAGGCATAACTTTATTCCATTCTTAAATTTATATCACGTTATATTTAAATCATAACGGTAGCCAAAGAATTTATTGCAAAAAATAAAAACATAATTATTTTCCTTTAACGACTTAACATCAAATGCGCCAAGCTGACCAGACGTAATCCATTCACAAGCAATAAAACTTGATTATAAATTATTGAACACGCATCATCTTTATTTTCCGGATGACAATGACTCTATTATTTCGAGAGCATTATAATAGACTCATTGTAATCCCTAACATCACGTTTAAAAGAGAGAAAGTTGATGAAACATAAAGCATCGATGAGTTTACAAATCAAAAGTTTCTTTTCATCTAGTCGAGCGTCTGTGAATGACGTCAAAAGTGAAGGAGGGGACGAAGGGACGCGTCCCTATCAACAGGTACGCATCTCCCTAACATCTGCGAATTTTACCATTACCTACGTCTATCGGCGTTCCATGGGAAGAATCAAATTCAGAATGCCTCAGCCTATGCAGGAAAAATTATCCCGCCCCCTAACAAAAAAGCGGATTGCGGAAGTGGCGATATTCCATTGGATACAACACGGTTAGTTTGCTATATTATTAAGTCACTCGGAACCCTTTGTATTCAAATTCTTACTATACATATCCGAAATAAACATGGCCTAATACATTTTTGACACACACAGCTTTGTACGTAAAATTATCTTGAGCATGCACGCACCTCCTCGCTTATGCGGAGACCTTGGCGCACATAACTTGGTACGTAAGTCTGTGAGCGCAGACATTCGTGCGACAATATTAGCATCGTAAATATAAGTAAGCCACTCTTCGTGAGCAAAAATGTTCAAACACAGAAACTTCCATGTAAAAACCGTTGTAAGGGGGAGACATTGTAAGAAGGTATACGCAAAGTTTCATGACGCATTTCTTTTGAACATACGCGCAGAACATCGCATGCTCATTTATTATATCGTGTTTCCACGCATACACAATTCTACCATTTATAGGTGATATTTGACATGGAAGTCACCACATTTGGAGGATACATTGGAGAGCCCTCCACCTCCAGTCCCTCTTAAACATTTTCCAAATTAAGGGTGGTCAATTTGCCTTCGTTAACTGCCTTAATTTCCATGATGAGTATGACCACAGGGATGCAATGACTGACACATCCGGCTATACTTATCAGCGGTGGCGTCGCCACCGCGGGAGGGGGCTGCCCCCAGGATTGTTCCAGTCGGAGCCCGCCCCCTAGATTCGCAGGAGCTAAACATTAGCCCTATGGGGCTGGCCCCCTGACCCCTGACTGACCCCTCTCAGAGGTCTCTGGCTGGCCCCGGACCCACACTGTGGGGACCCCACTGCCTATCAGGTTAATATTTGCATTAAGTAAAGGAATCTCGAATATTTTCCAGTATCGCTGGAAGGCCTGGGTAACAGGTTCTGCGATGACTATACCTACCTAAATGATATGCACCGTACCCAAATAATATGCACCGTACCCAAATAATATGCACCGTACCTAAATTCAATGACTGAAGGGGAATATTTACCTTTTGTCACATAAATGGAATTATTACTTGAAATCGACCGACGAGACAGAAATGTACTGTAAATTGATCATATTTTGCAAATAAACATTAATACCAAAGATATTTCAAGTTCAAGTTCATAAGCGTTCCACACTTTTAACGACCGGGGTTCTCTCAAGAACCTAGTAACGAATTTTGGTCCCCAACAAAATCCGTATTGTTTTTTGACGAAATGCTAGGGCAAATATGTTTTGCACTCTGCCACTGTATTATGTTTATGTGCCATACTATACTCTGAAAAATCAACAAACATTGAATACAGTGGTATCCAAATCAATAGCTGTTAAGTGTTTACTTATGCACCCAAAGACGGCCTAGTTAGTGGTCGAGACCCTCAATTTTTGAAAACAATTGTCAAAATGGCTGATTGTTTTCAACATTAGGAATTTCGCATACTTTTGTCTCTGGCTGTAGGATGCTTTAGCTTATCAATACAAATGCTAACTTTTTTAAACAATCAACAGGCAATAGACAAAGTGGCAATGAAATCGGATTTTCATTTATGCACCAAAAGGTGACCTATTGAGTGTCGGGCTCGGCGAATTGTTTCAAGGACAATGTCACAGTAGTTAAAAAATGAAAAAGAAAACAAAACGCCATATTTGTCACGCTATATATAGAAAAGGATCATACCGTTCGTCACCACAAATCAAAACATTTATTTAAATTTCCCAAAGCCTAATAATCGAAATTGAAACAGTTGTTATTGCACTTTTAAATTGATACACGATCATTTTGTAAACATACATAAGTCATAAGATAATGCAGATATAAATAAAAGGGTCAATATCTCCTTTTAACGTCTTTTCCTATTACAATAATATACGCCTCACATGACATTGCCAACCCTTTGATATAGTAGGTTTACTGCAGACACACTCACATGGCTGCTATCAGCAGTGTTGGCAGCTGGCAGTGGGCAGGTGTGCACTGTGCAGTGTGTGCACGCATAGCCTAACAGACTGACGGGTCAGACATACCGCGTCGTGGAGCACGAGCAGCCGCTGCTCCAGTGGTGCTGCACGTGGCGTGACACGTGCAGCACCGCCACAACAGCGCCAGGACACGTGCGGCACGAGCTGCAGACAAAGGGCCGACCACGCCCACACGGACAGCTGCCAGCCCAGCCGCTGCAGTACGAGTCACAGCGACCACGGTCAGCCCACACTGAGCTGACCCAGCCCTGGCTGCGGGCCACACATTCATCACTAACACCGCCAGTCCCACTGACCGAGGATAGGCCGGGATCAATACGTCCCGGCGCCAGGCCGGCTCCACCCACACCATCCCGACACTGACCTCGACATCGGCTCCGAGCGTGGGCCGCGAGACCCCGTCATCGGCTCCGTAGCGACCCGACCTGACCTGACCGAGCTGCACACCGGCCGAGCGCGCCGCCTCGGTCCTCAGTCCACTGCACCAGACACACACAGCGCCCACACACACCACACGCCGCGCCCCGAGCCGCCACTGCCGCGCCCAGGCCGCCGCCGCCGCCGCGGTCGATGGCAGTGATGACGTCATGGTGGTGACGTCAGCGTCGGCGGCGGCGGCGCGGGCAGTGGCACGCTTTCGGGCCCCGCCGCGTGGTTACTTTGGCGCGGATGGGCGCACACGAGGCCAGGCGCACGCCGCAGCGGGTGGGACTTGTTTGGTGGAGCGTTTGGAGCGTTTTGGAGCGGCTGGACGTCAGGAATTCCGTGTCGGTAGAGATCGCTGGTTCACGGCCAGAACTGGACAACTCGGTGAGTGCGGGGAGAGACACTGGAGAGCTTGCGGGGGACTGGTGAGGCTGCGGGCAGACTGGTGAGCTGCGGGAGACTGGTGAGCTGCGGGGGGAGACTGAAAGCAGGAAGCGAGATAACAGTCTAATCCTAGCAACATAATAAAGAAATGTTGGAGTGCTGTTTTGTTGTATTGTTTGTCATGCTTGGTCTATTCAAATTTGCATAAATAAATAAATATATATATATATATATATATATATATATATATATAATCAACGCAAATATCACATAGAAAACACAGAAATAGTGAAGTCTACTACTGCCGTCACATATTCAGAATGTGTGTCTCCGAGCAGGCAGGTTTGACATGGCGAGCACGGCATCGTTGGCGTGGATCCTGGTGGTTACAGCTAACATTACAGGACACGTCACCAGGCTTCTGTCAATGTCACGGCCCGACGGGTTCGATATCGGGGACAAGGACGGTGCCGGCCGCCAGCGACCCGACCACTGCAAGCGGCCAGGTCCCGCCTACCTGACAGACGGGGGAGTGGTTGTCTGACTTGAGGGCAGGGAAATCATGACCCTTTAATTTTTTCAAACAATTTCTTAGGCTACTGTTGTGGTGTAAAAATGAATGTCACCTAAATTTAAGAATGTAAATAAAAAATCAACTAATTCAAAGTTAGAAGTTTGGAAAAACTGAAAAGCAAGTATACCAAAAATGCATCCACTGAGCTACTTTCAGAGATCATCATCGGTGTTTTCCCACCACTTTTCGGGAGCACGATATATCGGAATAATCGGGAGCTTTTGTATCAATATGTTCAACGTTAAATACCTTTCGTTGAAATACCTCTCAACAAGTCGCATACACTAAATAGAATGTCGTCGTCTGGGGCCAAGGTAATCTGCCGAAAGCATCACAGTTGCTAAAACGATTATTGATTGATGATGGATAAACAGTTCAGATAAATGTTTAACGTGTTCACTGCAATGTATAAAATACCCGTTTGCTGAAAATTAAAGGTTCTACTACATTACATTTATTTTTTTAAAATAAGTAGAGAACACGATGTGACGAAACAGGTCACCGTCTGGGGACAAGCTTAACTGCCAATTGGAATGCACTTCAAATGCTTGTTGAATGTTCATAGAAGTTTGGTACATATTTGCAAAAGATAGTGTGCATGCAACGTATGATATGCCTTGATGATAAATAGCAATGGGTGCAGACTGCAGGCTAACAGTTTAACACGGATAGTGAATTCCTTACCAAGAACTTGTAAGTAGTGTACCGATCGTTATAGGTAAGCGTGGAACACTTATTAACTTAAACTTAAAATATGGATAGGAATGTAGGAATGTTAATACGGTAGGAATGTTTATATCCAAATGTGATCAACTTACAATATATTTTGTTCTCGTCTGTCAAATTCAAGTAATAACTCCATTTGTGTAGAAAAAGATAATTATTTCCCTTTAAAAACAAACCCAGTCAGAGACACAGAATGAGGGTGTCACAGAAGTAGGATGGTAGGATGGATTAAGGGCGACGGGGGCCACGAACGTGGCAGACCAGCCAATCAAGCGAACTCACAAAACGGGAGAGAGAAATTGCGCTTCATAAGCTTCCTGTAGCCTATATGTATGCACTGTTCCACCAAAGCGGCTAAGATCAACACGATTCGTGTCCGAACTGCAAAATAATTATCTCCGCTCCAAAACTATCTGGACTCTTTAAAGATATTTGTTTCCCAGAATAATTTAGTAACATAGTAACACGAAAGGGCGTCGCCACCTTCCGAAATGGGGGGGGGGGGCATTTTGAAGTCACCCATACGCACAATGCTAAAATATGAAAATGTTTGGGAGCGCCACCCGCTTGGGGGGGGGGGGGACGCGTCCTCCCACCCCCGCTTTCGACGCCCATGGTAACACGTACTTATAAAGGTGGTAGAAGCCCCACGGTAGTTACATTTGTGTCTGGTAATGACCTCTTCTGCACGTAAGGACATTTAAAAGTGCGCAGTGATGTCACCACGTGTAATTTCTGAAGTATCGGTTGAGGCAGATCTCAAATCATCTCTTTTATCTTAATAAAAACACTTCAGTTATGACATATTTGGTGCAAAATAAGCAACATTGGAAAAACAAAATATTCCTTTGTTCCAATGACAGCAGCAGTTACCTAGTTTTTCTCATACAATTATATATTTTTCATGAATATTCATGCCAAAATTAATAGGTACGTCACCACCAAAATTATCAACGCTTCAGGCCAGCGATAAGGCGACCGTGAAAACCACAAAATCTGAACGAACAGTGTGTAGTAATGCAGATTCCCGTAAGTTTTGAACTGTATAACCATTTTGTGATCCAGTTTAGTAGTTGCAGATAATTCACAACTTCAAAATTGATGAAACCAAAAAAACGTGTGCCTGGCCGATTGCGTCTTTCATGAAGTAGCTCCCACAATCATCATCCAGATGGCAAAGAGCGCAAAGAGTCAAGTGTGCCAAGGTGGTCTGCACGCTCGAAAGGTCCTTTGTCACCTTGGTTGGTAAATTTGCATCATTATATGCTAGTTGCATGATTATGGCGCCATATAATTGAAAAGTGGCATAACTGTTTATAAGATACAAGCAGCAGATTAGCTGCAGATTCTAAGATAAAATTGGTTGACACTGGACAGTAATGCCGATCAAGTACCTTCTCGTTGTATGATAGGTACAAGTATTGAAAACACCTAAGTTTTAACGCTGATAATTGCTGAAATAATGAACTAAATTAGCATTAACTTAACCCGCGCACTGCAGGGGTGTGTGATTTCTGCCCCCCTCAGGTTTTTCAGGAATAGCGGGAAAACGGCGGGGCGCAGCGCCGCCAAATTTTGTACACCTGTTTGGGCATCAATTACTCACACTTTGGAAAAGTTTTGAGTTCAGATCATCTCAGGTCAGGTCACAAGTTGATGTCAAGTGACCTTACCTTCAAAAATGTTTGTGTTCGTGCCAAAGCCCAGTCTTTTCCCGAAAGATTTGAATTGCAGATTTCATACGGATGATCAGTCCTCAGTAACGTTTATCTCGTTTTTTCGTCTGTCGGTGACCAGAAGGTCAGGATCAAATTCCTAGACCTCCCAATCTGCTATACAGTTGAGATGGGAAAATAAACAATTGCTTCCTATTCAGAAAATATGCATTGGTCAGGTATTCTTTCAGATCATGTATTTTAGCTTTCTGGAAGATCAGTGCAATTTTGCTCTGATTTAACAATGTATCTGAAGTTCTCTCAATCTCACGCAGATTATTTGCTAATAACTCTTATAGAAAAGAAAGATGATGAGAACTGACACCACTGTGTTCTTCCCGTTTGAGCTATTTCCCGGTATGCAACGTTGACTACCTGGGTCCCAGAATGACCTTGATCTGAGGCAATTTTAAAGTTGACCTTACCAGGTCACCGTGTTATAATTTTCAAAGACGCTCGATGAGAAAAAACGATAGCGTTCAAATTTTTCCCTATCATGTTAGGTAAATGGACTATTCACGAAAAATGCTTTGTAAAAATAGCCTTTTTGACCTTTCATGACCTCTGGAGCCTAAGCTATTGATCTGAGCTCAATTTTGAGGACAAGAATACGATTGCAATTTTCCATAGCTATATATTGCTTCTTAAATCGTTTTCTCCTAGCTATCATAGTTTCCGAGATAACCGGGGGTTTCTGGAAAAGAGTCCTAAAACCGGAAAATCTGACCTTTGGTGACCACTGTACCCCAATTGTGACCTGATTCAATAAAAACTAAATACTTTCGATTAGAGCTTGTCTAGAGCTATCTAATGCCGTTTTCCGCTTGGTCGTACGTTTCGTAGTTTTCGAGATCTTACGGGGGGGGGCGGAAATCAACCCCCTGCAGTTCGTGTTCGGTGCGAAACCCCTGCAGTGCGCGGGTTAGGGTTCCTGTTATAAGCCTTAAACGCGTTTAAAGCTAATACAGCAGCAAAAGAGTGTATTTTATTTCAGGACGGAAACCAGTATAATCCCGTATGAGTTTGGAACATGCAGACGGCCGCAGAGAAGGTCGCGGATTCATTTTGATGCTCTGCTGACCTTCCACCACACACAGAGCTTGAAAAAGGGGACAGATGCGACACTCAAAGCTGGATTAAATCGGACATACCGAGAGGCTTCCGCCAGTGAACGCTTTCTTTGTTCACACGCAGCGATAGATACACACTAATCGACGGACAAAACAGCCTGTAGCAGGTCGTATTAGAACCACACTTATTGCCATCTAGCGACCGAATCGGTAACTGAGAGTTCCCGTGACGACCACGTGCTTCTGCACCGCAGCACAGGCGGTCTCGGACCGTTAAACCGCACTGAGGCCAAATACAAAGCCAAACAAACTGTCCGACCTTCGGCCTTGTCTCACGAGCCACATGATACAAATATAGGAAAATTGTAGAAAAATATAGGAAAATTGTACGCACAAAAGCATCAGAATCCAGCTCACAAGCATGCAAATGGAAGCACATAAATTATATCTGGAAACAATCCGTACAACGCACGACGACAAAGACAACCGATACCTAACACCACAATACAATGGAAATGAACGTAGGTAGTTGAGACAGCAAACACAATAAGATCACAACGATTTGTATCTGAAGATTCATCAGAATGTTGAGTTAAAAAATCACATCGGTAAGTCAATCTCAAGGCTCAAGCAGATGTTATCAGATCTCAAGATCGAGAGCACTGTTATCAGATCGAGTAAACACAAATATTAAGAGTACACATTTTCAATGCCATTTTAGAAGTACTTAAGATATGCATCACGACTAGGTCAAAACGATAATTTCACCAGATGGCAGATAGTAATTAATTTAGAGCCTCACCCATAAATTGACCGGCACCACAAATTTACACATGAATGTTATTAAGTTAAGTCTCCTCCTGCCACGCTGTTTTCTTCCCATTCTTGTATCTCTGACTGCAATGTCTTCTCAGTGAAGTAGTCGTACCGACTGCCCCCCCCCCGAGTCGCCACAGGGGGTGCGAGAGCTAAGTGCCGACATCAGTCAGTACCCGAACGGCACGCCCCCAGCGGGTATCGGCCTATATATAGAGTTCAGTGGTATCGGCCCACGGAGCGACTCCATGAAGTCAGCAGCTACGTCACGGTTAGTCACGGCGCTGCCCGTGCTGTTCCGTCGGACCGTATACAGACAAACACGGCGAGAACTGCACCCTGCAGACCGATGGCCGGGCTGGACCGGCTGGTACCGTCACCTCAGACGCCCTAAATCGAGACTGACTGACAGGCGAGGTAACGTGTGGGGGGAGCTAACAAAGGTGACGTAAAAACTTCAGTTCGCCTCGTTTGCACAAAGCACCGGCATGACAAGTACAATGAAGCGAAGTGGTATCTAAATGGTTATAATACAGCATAAGCAAGGTAATGCCTTTCATAAAATACCACGATGTTGCATGATATGGTTTGTACATATGAATGCCATTCTTGTTCAATACAACTCCCGGAAACCACTGGTTTAGCATGTGCTTCACATGTAAAAACGACATAACAATCCATAAATGCTTCGTCACGCGGAATTGTATGTTAATTGTTTTGCAACTATGTGTCAGCAGTCCGCACCGTAGTTTAACGCGACATAAAATTCCACCAACAACGTGATTTATCCCGGTAAATTATAGTGGAGCCGAGACCAGCACATACATTTATGGATTCAAGCTGACACCAGACAACTGAAATGCTTTGCACAAATTATCCGACTGGTTCAATTATATAACTCCACCATTTGTAAAGAATTCACGAAAAAACGTGCCGACTTCAATGCATCCAAAGTCGACCCAGCATCTCCGCCCAGCAGCGGACCGATTGACCTGCCCAGTATAATCATTGTAGACGGTAAAAACACGCTGCAGTGTCCGGATCACAGCTGACTGGCTGAAATAAGCAGCACACTGGCCACTGCACTGTAGCCTGTAGGGTGAGAAGTACATACTGTGCCGCTCAGTCGCCTGGGTTACATCAGCCTGACGCCAGACATACCCGACGGCCGCCAGCAGCTGGGTGTCTCGACCTCATAAACAAAAGTCAGCGGATGCGCCTATCTATCACACCCGGAAAATGTCCAGATCAGAGTCCAGAGTCAGACCTCTACAGCAGACTGCTGTAACAATATCGCGGCACGGCTAACCATCTAGCTAAGCGACAGCGCTGACCAAGTCAGCTGCTGAATCCTTCATCGCTCATGATGACAAAACAGTTTCACATGAAACGGAGTTGCTTGGTTACGTTTGAACAGGTACGGCCCAAAGACACCTGAACTGCAGTCACCGTCAGTGACATATGGCGGTCACTGTCACTGACATATGGTCTCTGATGGCCGCCGTGAGAAAGTGAAATTGACCCCATGCCACGACTGATGCGCTGTGCGGCGAGCCACGCACGCACGTACGCCGCGCGGAAACAGAGCGCCGGCTGGTGTGCAATCAATCACCGTCACAAAACATCACCTGACCTCGCCAGTCGCCGCTGAGTGCCGTGCGTGGTGTGTGGCCGGGCTCGACACAGAGCACGACACAGAACCCAGGCGACCGAGGCGACACCTGTCGTCAGCACGGCTACACGGCTGCACGGTGGTCTGTGGTCGTGCTCGTAGGTTGCTCGTAGGGCCGGCGCTTTGCCTGCACGTCCCTGCACACGGTCTGAGTGTACTACCTGTTGTCTGCGGCTCGGCCGGCTGCCGGCAGACCCTGCTGACGCGGGGTTGTTGGCCCTGCTCCGTATTCCCACGCGCGGTGTGCAGGGGCGGGCCGAGCTGCGCTGCCGCCGCGCCGTGCCGCCCTGGCAGCCCGCCGATAGGCCGCGCCGCGCCGGCCGACCGGCTGTCACGCTGTCTGCCGGCAGGGCGGGGGCGGGGGCGGGGGCGGATGCCGGGGCTGCCGCTCCTCCCCTCCCCACGCCGTACCGCCTCACAGCTGAGCTCGTCAGCAGGCAGCACAGGTCGGCCCGCGAGGAGGGCGGCGGCGCGCGGTGCGAAGGTGGAGGGACGCTCTCCCGCTGTCAAACCACACAAAAACCACACCACTACAGCGCCCGGGGCACGGCCGCAGGCCAGCTGAGCTATCGGCCAGCGAGAGGCGCAGGTTAGAGGTGCAGAGTTCTGGTGCCAGCGTCCCAGCGCGGCGACAGGAACTGGTCACGGCCGTGACTGAAGTGACTGTGACTGGCCAGGCCAGCGCCATAGGGCTGCAGTCGCGACTAATTGCAGCGCAGCGCCGTGACTAAAGCTGTGACTTGCCAATTCATTCCGTGGCCGTGACTAGACTGTGACTATATATTTAGGATTTTCTGCACCTCCGGCGCAGACCTCCACAAAACGGGGAGAGGGCGGAACCGATATATACGTTCATTTGGTGACGTCACCGGTCCGCCGAATGACGCCGGATGTGCCGTCACCGCCCTGGATCAGCAGCCAAATGTCAGCCAGGCCGTTAGCGGGCCACCAGCCTCGACACCAGCGGTTCGTCCCAGCACTCCAGTAGCTACCTCAACATCAGCGGTCATTCCCAGCAGCTACCTCAAACACCAGCGGTTCACCCAGCAGCTACCTCAAACACGGTCGTCCCCAGCAAGCTACCTCAACACCAAGCGGTCGTCCCAGCAGCTACCCTCAACACCAGCGTCATCCCAGCAGCTACCCCTCGGGGGGGGACACCACGGTCGTCCCAGCAGCTACCTCAACACCAGCGGTCGTCCCAGCAGCTACTCAAACAACCAGCGCGTTCGTCCCACAGGCTAACCTCAACACCAGCGGTATCCAGCAGCCTACTTTCAAAACACCAGCGGTCGTCCCAGCACTTACCATCGACACCAGCGGATCATCCCAGCAGCTACTTCAACACCAGCGGTCGTCCCAAGCAAGCTACCTTCAACTCCAGCGCGATCATCCCAGGCAGCTACCTTCACACCAGTGGTCGTCCCAGCATCTACTTCACACCAGCGGTCATCCCAGCAGCTACCTCAACACCAGCTGGTCGTCCCAGCACTACCTCAACACCAGTCGGTCGTCCCAGCAGCATACCTCAACACCTGCGGTCTCGTCCCAGCAGCTACCTCAACACCAGCGGTCGTCCCAAGCAGCCATCTCAAACACCAGCGGTCGTCCCAAGGCAGCTATATCAACCACCAGCGGTCGTCTCCCAGCAGCTACTTTCAAACACCAGCGGTCATCCCAGCAGCTACCCTCGACAACCAGCGGTCATCCCCAGCAGACTACCTCAACACCAGCGGTCGTCCCAGCAAGCTACTTCAACACAGCTTGTCATCCCAAAGCAGCTACCTCAACACCAAGCGGGGTCGTCCCAGCAGCTACCTTCAACACCAGTGGTCGTCCCCAGAGCTACCTCAACACCTGCGGTTCGTCCCAGGCAGCTTAACCTCAACACCAGCGGTCATCCCAGCAGCTACCTCAAACACCAGTGGTTCGTCCCAGCACTACTTCCAACACAGCGGTCATCCCAGCAGCTACCTGGACACCAGCGGTCGTTCCCAGCAAGCTACCTTCAACACCAGCGGTAGTACCGACAGCTTGCCGACCGGTCACCAGTGGTGGTCCCAGCAGCTGCTGACACGTCACGCGTGAGGCAGCAGAAGTCAGGCTGACTCAGCCATCGCTGAGTCTTCTCAAACACGCTCTCTACATGGACGCTAGTTTTCCTTCCTCCAAAGCTCATCGGTGCTTATAAATGTGCCCAGGCAGCCAGGGTAACCACAAAAATACCTGACCGGATTTTCCAGAGATAACACTCAGTAAAATCGATCCAGTGAGTAAAATGCGGTGGCTGACATTGTACGAATCGTTATAAAGCGTTGCAAGAAGCTTATGATGCTTAATATAAATATTTACATATTTGATAAGTTATGAGAAACGATACGCATGACTATGAGTGACAAAATGCAGCATATGCTCATTATGCATTTTAATATAATAGGCTAACAGCTGATTGGTCAACATATTTTATGACATATTAAGCAAGCAATGCATTTTATCCCTGACGTGAGACGTGCGATTTCAGTGCGACGCTTCCAAACATCGTAATTAGGATCATTCGTGTTTCGCATGTCCTAAGCGCATTACCTTCACATTATTTAATTATGCGCTTCTCGCCAAATTACCATCCACCTTTAAAAACATTCCAATGCTTTTAACTGACTTTAATCAAGGCAATATAAATAAGGTGAGGGCGTCTGAGCTCGGTCACATGACCGATTCGGCTGCACCTAGCGGCTTGTTGGCGAAAAGCACTTCCAGTTGCGTTTGGGTCCATCGCGTTTTTCGCGCAATGGGAAAACAGTGCGTTAATCTGAACATTTTTTATTTAAAATGATTTTCCAAAGAGACGTATTAAAATAATGACATGACTAGTTTGGGCTTTTTTATGGTGGCAAAATATTTTTTATTGCATTTAATTGATTAATTAACAACAGTTTCAATGCAAGCGAAATCCTGGGTCCAAAGTCACGTGACTGACGCCCAACACCTGACTTTAATGATATGCTTTAGATATAGGTGGTAGTAGTAGCTACTATAAGTGGTAGGTACTATATATAGGTGGTAGTGTAAGACTCGTAAATTTTCAAAATCTTGTCCGATCCAAAGTACGATCCAAACGTCCTATATGTAACATTTTTTTTTCTTCATTTCATGTCCGCAATTACCATCACATCATCTTCGTTTCAATTTTCCATTCAAATACATCAATCATACCACACTTTGTTAGAAAACATCAGAGGATCATCCAATTAACTGCATGCAAGATGTACAGACCAGTAAGGTAGGAAAATGCGAGAATCGTGATCCACATGCCTTGACCGAAAACTGTCCGAAACTTCTGTGCCTGACCGACCGAAGTCCAAATAGGAATCGGACTATTTTCGGACGTCCAAAAATTTGTACTTCGATTTACATCACTAGAAGGTACCCCCATCGCTTTGTGCTAGGCTTACGCTTAGCGGCTAAACAAGCGGAATAGACGGCGTTGTTCCGGGTGCAGAGAAGACTGCGAACACGGACCGTACCATCCAAACACACAGAGCCATTAGAGCTGAACAGCGGCGGTGCTGACGCAATGTTATGGCGTGTCGCCACCGACGACACGGCTCCGTGTTTACCTGTGCTCCGTGAGAGCTGTCTCTCAGTGAGCTCCGTGAGCTGTCTGTCAGTGAGCTCCGTGAGCTGTCTCTCAGTGAGCTCCGTGAGCTGTCTCTCAGTGAGCTCCGTGAGCTGTCTCTCAGTGAGCTCCGTGAGCTGTCTCCCAGTGAGCTCCGTGAGCTGTCTCTTCAGTGAGCTCCGTGAGAGCTGTCTCTCAGTACCGGTGGTGAGCTATCTCTCAGTACCGGTGGAGTCATATTCAGCTCAGCCGCCCTCAGCCACACTGCCGAGACCACGAGCCGTGCCCCGTGGTGACCTGCCGTGGATCGCGATCCAGAACTTAACTTAGCGATCCGGAACTGTGCTTAGCGATCTAGAACTTGCTTAGCGATCTAGAACTTAGCTTAGCGACCCAGAACTTTGCTTAGCGATCTTTAGCTTACTTAGCTTAGCGAACCGGAAATTAGTTTAGGTGCCAGTCGGCCTCAGCACATGAGCAGAGCTGAGTTGTGCTTAAGAATGTTGCCTCCCAGTCCTCCCGACCCTATCCTTCACCAGTCATCTCGACCCGGGTATCCTCCCTCTCCCTCTGCCATCACTCTGTCCCCTGCTGTGTCGCAGCGCTGTTACTGGCAGCTGGCCGGTCGGTCCGACCCTATCCTCCCTATATCCTCCCGACCCGGGTATCCTCTCCTGTCCCTTTCCCGACCCCTATCTCCTGTCCTCCCGGACCCGGGGTATCCTTCCTGTCCCTCTGCCATCACTCTGTCCCCTGCTTGTGTCGCAGGCTGTTACTGGCAGCTGGGCCGGATCGTCCGACCCTATTCCTCCTATATCCTCCCGACCCGGGTATCCTCCCTTGTCCCCCGACCCTTTCCTCCCTGTCCTCCCGCCGGGTATCCTCCCTTGTCCCCCTGCCACTGCACTCTGTCCCCTTGCTGTGTCGCAGCGCTTGGTAACTGGGCAGCTGTCCGGGTCGGTCCGACCCTACTCCTCCCTATATCCTCCCGACCGGGTATCCTCCCTTCCTCCCCGACCTTTCTCCCTGTCCTCCCGACCCGGGTATCCTCCCTGTCCCTCTGCCATCACTCTGTCCCCTGCTGTGTCGCAGCGCTGTTACTGACAGCTGGCCGGTCCTCCCGACCCTATCCTCCCTGTCCTCCCTGTCCTCCCGACCCGGGTATCCTCCCTGTCTCTCTACCACCACTCTGTCCCCTGCTGTGTCGCAGCGCTGGTACTGGCAGCTGGCCGGTCGGTCCGACCCTATCCTCCCTATCCTCCCGACCCGGGTATCCTCCCTGTCCTCCCGACCCTTTCCTCCCTGTCCTCCCGACCCGGGTATCCTCCCTGTCCCTCTGCCACTGCACTCTGTCCCCTGCTGTGTCGCAGCGCTCCCTTCCTCCCGACCCTTTCCTCCCTGTCCTCCCGACCCGGGTATCCTACCTGTCTCCCTGCCACCACTCTGTCCCCTGCTGTGTCGCAGCGCTGTTACTGGCAGCTGGCCGGTCGGTCCGATCGTCCCGATCTCTCCCAGGTGGCCTGGAGCACCTCCCACGCGTGTCACGAGCCCGGCCCACTGCCCAGTCGAGCGTCCGGCGTCGAGAACTTGTTTGCTCCGCCCCAGCCTGGCCCGGTCGGTCGGACAGGCAGCTGCCGCCGCCACCACCAGCCAGCAGACGGACGGCCGAGAGTCGCCCCCGGCGGCGGAAACCAGCAGCGGCGGCGGCGGCGGCGGCGGCGGCTTCTGAGGGGCCGGCCGAGCGGAGCGGTCCCTGACTCCGTTAACTGCCGGCTGGACAGGGCAGCGGCGGACCGTGGCGACCCTCCGCCACAGCTAATCGTTACAACCATCCGCCAAAGACCAACCACAGCCGTCACAGCCAGCAGTCACAGACCAGTCATAGCTGCCACAGCCGTGCCAGCCACACAGCCGTGACAGCCGTCACAGCCAGCCGTCACAGGTCGTCCACATCGTCACAGTCGTCACAGGAGGAGAAAGGAGTGGCCGGGTGACGCACTGCTGAACAGAATTAACAAGCTAATGACGGGAAGGAAGGAAAGTGCTCTTAGTTTCGCATAACATTTTCAAACAATAACAACAAAAACTAGTCAGGAGGGTAAGACCGCAGTCGTAACAGGTTCATGCAGATTAGATGGGACGATTAAGAGCCACTAAAACATCCGGTGGTTTGGAGTTTTCCGCCCGCAACACTAAGAGCAAGTAACCAGCTCCGCAGAGGAATACGTTCACTGTTCAGGGATGTGGGAAGTTAGGAACGTCAAGAAAAGTGTGTATAGGGGGTGGGGTGGCAATACAACTTTGATCTCGTCTTGAGAGACTACCCCATATGGAAATTTATTTCCAAATGTGTGCTCTTCTCGTCTTGGCGCACCTTTTACCATTAATTTTGTATCACCAAGCAAAAAACAAAACAAAACAAAAAGTAAGGGGTCATACCCCCTTCCTTGCCCTGTTCCTACGCCTATGAATGTTTTAGTGGGTACGATCATAAATACCGCATCGCCAAATACATAAATTGAATAGTGCACCGCTGAAGCGGGGCACACCGGAGCGGGCAGGGCAGAGGAAAGCCGCACGTTAAATACATATTACCTACAAACCTTATGCATAGAGCTGCAGTGGACAAGCTGACTGCTGGGGAACTCGACCAGCCAACCAGTCAACCAGTCAACCAGTCAACCAGTCAACCAGTCAACCAGTCAACCAGCCAACCAGCCAACCAGCCAACCAGACAACCAGCCAACCAGTCAACCAGTCAACCAGTCAAACAGTCAACCAGTCGACCAGTCAACCAGTCAACCAGTCAACCAGTCAACCAGTCAACCAGTCAACCAGTCAACCAGTCAACCAGTCAACTAGTCAACTAGTCAACTAGTCAACTAGTCAACAGCTTAACCAGTCAACAGCTCAACTAGTCAACAGCTCAACCAGTCCCAACAGCCAACCAGCTTGGAGCCAGAATAATGCGCTCTGGTTTTGTGTTAACAGCCAGCGACAGCCGACAGCTACATTATTTTTTGTTTTGAATCTTCGATACAGCCCAATTCCTAACCAAACTGAAGCAGCTGGACTCATCAGCAAAGCTTAATGCATCTCGTTCGTTGCAGGCACGGTGCAGCGCTGCAAGTCTGCACACCATCGAGCGTTGGCGAGGGCCGGCGACACTGCTGGCGTCAGAAGCGGTGCCGCTGCTGACGCCGCTGCACGTGACGGGTGCCCGCCCCGGGGCAATGACCCGGCCGGCTGTACCGGCGTCGGAGCCGAGCAGCTCGGCGGAACGACGCGCCTCCGCTGACCCAGATCAGCTGGCAGGCGGAAGCGAGCTGTGTGACGTGCCGCTGATGTGATCCGCCGCCCCCGCCCCCGCCCAGCCGACGCCCGCGACCGCCGCCACCTGCAGCTGCCACCGCCGGACAAAGAGGCAAACATGCCGCCGCGTGCCCGGCATGATTGGAGAACCGGGTGACCTTGTGTCGCGACGGCTATTGTTCTCCGGAGAGACATGGGCACCCCGTGCCGACAGGCCCGAGCCAATCACCGGCCTTCCTGCCGCAGCCAGCCGGTAAACGGAACTCAGGTGGCCGCCCCACGCCCGGTGGTCCCACAGACTGCCAACTCAGCCAACTCACTGCTGCTCAACAGCCTCCTCAGGCTGCCGGGGTCGCGGTGAGTGGTGAAGCCGAGAGGCTCGACCCTCGGAGCACCGGCGGCATGTCACGCGTTCACGGAAGCCTTGGCGCGCCCGCAGTTATTGTAATGAGCGCCGAGCGGCATGACCAAAAACGCTGACGGTGAATACTAATACGGCGGCAGCAGCCGGCCTAAAAGTGACTGGACCGCTGTCTGGTGAAGGTCGTCTCAGCCGCCTCGGAGGCCGGCCAGGGGCGACACAGCACTCTTGTCATCCAGCGGAAAACTGGCTGCACAGCGCTGCCAACCGACCGCTGCAGCTGGGGCCTGGGACGTGACATGGCGTCACGCCGGCCACAGTCTGCACAAAATCCGCCTCACGAAGCCGGCCACCTCCCAGCCTCCCACGGTGATGACAGAGCTGCTGGTGACCGCGGCTCCCACGGTACGCGGCGTCTGCGACTCACCTGTGGCGCTGCATCCGGTCAAACTCCGCCTCCAGTGTCCGGTCAAAGTCAGCCTCTGAGTCGGAGGCGAGCTCCGGCGCCGTCACGCTGTCCGAGTCGATATCACGTGTCGGCAGCGACGGCGGCTGTCGGAGGCGCGACACCGGCCTCTGGACGCCCATCTGCTCCAGATCCTCCTCCTCCTCGGCCAGCTCCTGCATCCAGTCCTGCTCCTGCGCCAAGATCGCCTCCACCAGCGCCTGCTCCTCGGGTGGCGGCCGCTCCTGGCCGCGTCCACCGCCGGCCTGGCCGCGGCCAGACCGGAAGGAGGCCACCTCAGACACTGAGGAAGCTGCGGAGGCGCGCCGGGACCCGCCGAACCGCTCCGGGCTGCCGGCAGAGCGGGCCATCGAGCGGACCGAGCGGGTCGGGGAGGGCGAGAAGCGCCGGTCGGGGCTCGGCTGACGGCGCGGCGTGGTACTGCCGCTCTTGCTGGGGCTGCTGGAGCGCTGAGAACGCGACGGACTGATGGTAGCCTCACGGTCGAACAGCCTGCCTGCGGGCCGCGCCCCGCCCGGCCGGCTGCCGCGCCGAGACAGCGAGTCTGGTGGCATCGAGTCGCGCGGACTGTTGGATCGGCCACTGCTGAAGCCCGTGTCCTTGCCGGAGTTGTCAGACTCGTCACTGTCGCGACGGGACTTATTGAAGATGCCGCGGAAATGGCGACTGTAGCCGTCCCCGCGGGCCGCCGAGTCTGGTGTGCCGAACCCGCGAGCTCCCGGCTCTCGGCGCTCCTCGCGCTGCTTCGGCACGTGCGGAGATGACTTCACGCGGGGCAGATCAGGGTCTTCTGAGGTGAAAACGCTCCGGTATGAGTTCTGTCCGGACTCGACTGCCGGCCTGTCGATGCTGAACGAGCCACGCCGCGCGGAGGTGGCAGGACTCGCCTCCGAACAGAGCCCGGCCGACGGACGCCGCCGGCGGGAAGCGCGCTCTAGAATCTCGTCGAAGTCGACACGGCCGCCTCTGGACGTGCGATCCCGAGCAGACGGACTGTCCTCGAACGTAACATCACGCGTCTTCCGAGAGAAGACGCTGGATACGCTGGAGTCAGGTGACTCCTTGGCACGAGTCCGCTCCTTCTTGCCGCTCGGGAACGGACTGAAGTCCCTGGACGCCGTGAAGGCGGACAGGTCGGGCGTGGACGACATGAAGCCCTTGTCGCGGGTGGCCAAGCCCGCCCTGCTGAACACGGACGGCACATTCTCTGTCGACGCCCGCAGGCCGACCGAGTCGTCCCGGCCATCATCGGAGCACACCGACCAACGGTTGCTACCGCTGGCGCGCTCCGTCTTCTTCCGCCGAGTGAAGGTGCCCACCTGCTGGGCTGGCCGGGCCTGCTCCGGCCCGCGCCGCGTGTTGACCTGATACACGGACGCGTCCTCGTCATCCGGGTCGGCGTTGGTCGGCCACGCCACGGACGGCGTGTCCGAGCTGCGTCGGCCGGCCACCTCGTCCACGCTCTTCTCAAACGTGTTGGACCGCTGGAAGTCGCGCGGCGGCGTGGCGTTCTGGGCGCGACCACGCGGCGCGACCAGCTTCTTGTCGCGCCGCTGCACGCGAAGCAGGTCCTCCTCCGCCTCATCATCGAGGTCGAAGGTGTTGGAGCGCTGGAACTCGACGGCTGGAGACTTCCTCCGGACGGGCGAGGCGCGCTCAGCCCGCCCGGACGCGTCCGACCGCCGTCTGCGACCCGCCCCGGCGTCCGTCGAGCCTGAGCGAGACTCGCGCTTCTGCGGCTTCGAAAGACGGTCCACCAGCCGGTCGATATTGTTGGTCTTGGTGCGCGGCTTCTGGATACCGGCCTCGTTGATGGAGGTCGAGGAGCGAGATGATAAGAGGCCGTGGCCTCTTGCGCGCGCCTCACGTGCGCCGGGATGCAGGTTGGCGGTGGTCACCGATTTGGCGAGGCGGCTGGCGCGTTGCCGTCCGCCACCATTCAGCGAGTCCCTGTCCCAGCCACCGGAGCTGTCCGAGTCATCACTCTTGCTGTACGTGTTGAGGCGCTGGTAGGCGCGCGGGTACGGCTCGGCCTCGCCGCCAAACACCTGCTGCACCGAGTGGGGGGAGGACAGCGCCTCCCCACGCGGCCTCTCCTTCACGCGAAACGTGCGCTGCGCCTCACGCTTGATCGTCACCTTCTGCTGGACCGCCGCCTGTCGCGTTTCGACGCCTCCCCAGCGCGAGCGATTCGCCATGTTGCCGCGTCAGCTGCGCCGCACACAGTCGCCAAACACGCGCCGCGCGTCATCCGCCTCAACCGCCGCGTTACAGTGCACGTCGCGCCACCACCGGAGCCGACTGTCGCCGCTGGCCGTCCCGCACAGCCGCTCTCNGAGGCCGGCGAATGTCTGTCTGACAGCAGCAGATTCGCGAATATGAATCTGCTGCTATCTTGACGGACGTAACAAAAATTACCAAGGCCAAAATGACAAATATATCAACTGCGTCATATTTGTCTTTTATAGAGCTACCATATCCCTACCATATCCTTCATAGAACAAAATGTCAACGCACAAAAATCTCAAGTCGTCAGCTGTCACCGCTGTCACACCGCACCAAAGCGAGTTACCGAGTTCCGTTGTCCAGGCGCGGCTCCAGGATTTCGGTCATGGGGGGGGGGCGCAATTAAAAGAGTTGCGTCCTCCGGGCGCGCCCGAAACCCGGCTCAGGGGGAGGGCGCCCACGCCCCCTGGATCCGCGCCTGTTATCCGTATCATCAATACTACCGAGGAGATGCATAAGTAGATTCTTAACATTCTTAACGAGCACACACCTATGTCCTTTGACCAATATGCTCAATCAGCGCTGGGGTGACAAGTGTATCCTTCTATGCATCGCTTCTGAAGTATATTATAGGTACTTTCTATACCTAGTTGGTGCCGAGTGCCGAATATCTTACGTTGCATGCAGCCACTATAATTGAAATATTCCTACGACGTGCGACGTTTAGTAAGATTTAGTAAATTCATGCGACGTCTAGTAAAAACACCATATCGATACGTTGAAATTATGTCATATCGGTGTTCTGAGTACCGCAGCTTCCCGCTGATTTAACATTACACATAATCGTCTCCATTCGAAACCCGTAACCAGCAGGAGACACTCGGTATAATCACGATGTCTATTCCCAATGTTCGATACATGCTGGTGATCACACATACATAATGCAACAGGCAGCTCGAGCAGTCACAACAAAATGGCTGCGAACGCTGTTGATAAAGAACCTAACATGTGCAAATAATTGGAAAATGCATAGCCTACATGTAAAGAAAAGGTATAAGCATAAGAAAACCCAGCCACCCATATACAAAAGCGGTGAGTCGATGTCAGAAACAGCGACTCTTTCAGACTTGAACAGCCGTAAGTAAGCAGCCTAGAACGATTCAGGGTCTAATTCAATCACGTGGCTACCAGCCACAAAATAAATCACCGTAGTTGGCCACTCGATGAACGGGATCCTGCAAAACTTGGAGCCAGGCACGGTGAATGCCCTTAAGACTGGCATCGATGCAAAACAAAACAGTGGACACGACTTTGCCCGGTGGGTTGCTCCGAACTTGCCAAACAAAAGCAAGTGTATGAGCGAGGCGCGCTCAACCCAGGGTTAATGACGGCACCCCCACAACGGGGCGGCCCGTGGCCCTGTCCGCCCACAGTGACGCGGGGGCGTGTGCCCGTCGCGCCCTGCCGTTCAGTTTTGGGGAGGGGCGTGCCCCTGGTTATTGTAGACGGGCAGTGATGCATCGCCGGCGCTGTTCTCTGATTCACAGTAGGCGGGTTGGACTACGACTTGGGAAAAGTAGCCTCCGTAGTGGCTGAGACAGCGCAGTCCGGGACTAGTACGGTTGGACAACAATCGACGTATATGGGCCGGAGCCCCCCGCCGCTCGGACTAGACGAGCAGGCCCTCCCGCGTTGCAGACTTCCTCGCACCGAACACAGGTGGGCACGACTGTCACTTCATAGACAGTTCTTCACCCCTCACCCTCACCCTAAACACACAGACGTACAGACTCACAGACGCACAGACTCACACTCACTGACACACACAGACTGACAGACTGACAGACTGACAGACTGACAGACTCACAGATTGACAGACTCAAAGACTCAGCCGCCCCCTACTCCTCTGTGCTGGCAACCAGATGTCAGATCTCCACCCCTCCTCCACCCATACCCAGTGAAAGGTTTTGACCCTGGAAATCACATCCGTACATTCTTTCCTCTGACTCCTAAGAAAAACTTTCGTCATCGAATTGTCTAAATTCGATCCGGCCTCAGCCGACCGAGACCTCTACAACCTAATTGTGTGTCAATAGCCATCATCCGCTTCCACATAATCAACTTTCGTCATTCTTTGTCTTGTATCGTATGCCGGGAGGCCCATGCCGAATCCAGAGCCCTCCAAAACATGCATACGCTTTCTTTCCCCCTAATATCACGCAGTTCTATACACTGGCTACGTTATCGGGAACTCCGGCCCAGCACAGCCTAGAATTCCTCTAAGCTGTCGCCTGTTATAAGCCACCTACTTCCTCTGACCTCTATCCGTCCATTTGTATGCTGTCTTGTGTCCCTGGCAGCTCTCACCTGACTTTCTTCCGCGTGCACAGATTGAGGACAGCTGACTGGACGATCCTGCCGGCGCCGCGAGCCCCAGGTCTCCTTGCTCAGCCCCGCGGCACAGGGCTGAGCTGTCTCTGATCCCGAGAACCCGCAGACCCCACAGCCCTGCCTCTCCGCGGCAACAAGGATGAAGCTAGTTCTTGCGCCAGCCCGCGAGCCCAGCCCTGCTCTCCGCGTGCACAGGTGAGCTGTTGGCTCAGCCCGCGAGCCCAGCCCTGCTCTCCGCGTGCACAGGTGAGCTGTTGGATACAGGCGCGCGCACCCCTGCTCTCCGCGTTGCACAGGTGGTAGCTGTTCGGCCGCAGCCCGCGAGCCGCCAGCCCTGCTCTCCGGTGCCACACAGGGTTCGAAGCTGTTGGCCTCTAACAGCCGCGACGCCAGCCCCCTGCTGCTCTTTGGTAGAAGAAACGGCGAACCGCTCCACGCAAGTTGCACTAGTGAGCTATTTGGTCTGGCTGCCCGCGAGCCCGACGCGCTCTCACGGGTAGGACAACAATAAACATCCTAAGTTTTCTTGTAGAAAAACCGCGCACCCCATTGCCCTCCTTAAACAAAAAGACACTGATTCACATCCGGACGAAGGGTGAAACTTGTTGGCCCAGCCGCGAAGCCCATGCGCCTGCTCTCCGCGTGCAAGGTTGAGCTGTTGGCTCAGCCGCGAGCCGCAGCCTGCTCTCACGCCGTGCTACAGGTGAAGCCTGTTGGCCCCAGCCCGGACGAGCCCTGCCCTGCTCATCCGCGTTCCGCGTGCACAGGTGAGCTGTTGGCCCAGCCCGCGAGCCCAGCCCTGCTCTCCGCGTGCACAGGTGAGCTGTTGGCTCAGCCCGCGAGCCCAGCCCTGCTCTCCGCGTGCACAGGTGAGCTGTTGGCCCAGCCCGCGAGCCCAGCCCTGCTCTCCGCGTGCACAGGTGAGCTGTTGGCCCAGCCCGCGAGCCCAGCCCTGCTCTCCCACCAGAGGTGAGCTGTTGGCCCAGCTCGCCACCCACGCTCGCTTTCCAGTGCCGTCCAGCCCAGTGCCGCCTTGCAGTGCCGTCCAGTGCCGTCAGGAGTCACAGTCTGGCAGGTCAGAGGCGGGCGGCAGTGGCGGTCTGGCGGCCAGCCGGCGGACTCACTGAGTCCAGCACGGCAGCCACGGACTCCAGCCGCTCCTGCCGCCACTGCACTGAGCCCCGACCACCGCCATTACCATTTCTGAAACAGACGGGACGGGAGCTGTAACAGACACAGACAGACATACAGACTTGGTGCTGGCTACCTCCCGCTCCTGTCCTACAGCAGGTGATCCGACATACGATCTGTGGTCCGACTTCCGGACCGAGCCACCTATATATGGACCGACGGGTCCGCGGAGGCAGACGTCGCCCGGGGCGGTGGCAGCGCTTACATCTCGACCGGGGCGGGCGAGGAGATGGTTGATAGGGTGGCGGCAGGGCAGCTGTGCTCGACAACCCGCGCGGAGCTGCTCGCGATATGAGCGGCCCTGGAGAGAATCGAGGGCGGGGCAGACACTGGCCCTGTGATAGTCTGCAACGACTCGAGAGCGACTCTGAGACTGCTGAGCGGGGGAGCCGCCGTTACGACGTCCCTCCATATTGGCCGGCTTTCCTACGTGGAGTGCCCGCAGTGCCCGGGCAAGAGGTGCCCTGCGGCGCGCTGCACCGTGGGCCAAGAGGAGGCGGACGTGCCGGAGCACATACAGCTGCAGTGTCCGTCCCTCACCGGCAGCATCCACATGGACCCAGCGCAGCTGCGGGACGCCGACCTGGTGGCTGCCTTGGTGGCCAGCTACCTTCGCCACCGGAGCCGCTGCGCTATGGTCCCCCATGAGGACCCAAGGGAGCAACAACAACAATATGACACTGCTGCAAAAACATACCCAATTTATACGTAAAATTAGTCCGCACTTGTACGAACTAATTTTGCAGCCTGTTTTGTAAGGTGCGCTTTTCCAAAAAAGTTTTATTAAACACTCACGTTGAGCAATGCTTTCTACAAACATAGAATAGATTCATGACTTGTGATTATGAGACATTATACCGCATAACCTCACAGAGTCCCCAAAGGCCATCGCTAAAACGCACCATCCCAAAACACGCTCACTTACATGCTATACAAATAACGAACACCGGTTTTAATGGTATGTCCGTATTTGTGACTTTATCCTACATCCACGGTCCCGGTAGACCGTCACTTATAGCTACACGTAAGCTTCTGTCAGCCCAGCGCCTTAGCTCCTGCCTTCACACCCTCTTGACGCGTGTTGCCTCGCGCACCAATGCTGATCGAAAGGGGCGGGCGCTGCATGTGAGGTGATCTGATCGATGATCCGTCACGGAGCATGAAAGGGCAAAGGTATGGCCGGTCCGGACCGGTTCGGAGGTCTCGACGCTTGCTGCTCTGATTGAGCCTTCCGCCCAGCGTCTGTACCCGGCACGCGCGGGATCGGCCTTCTCCGGGAGCGGTGCCGCCTTGGAGGTCAGGGCAGTTGGGCGTGCTCACCAACAAGAGGACAGAGAGGGGAGAGGGCCCGGGTTGAGAAGGCTCCCTCGCAGCGCCGCCTGGAAGGTCAGATGCAGAGGCGGTGTGCACTTAAGGAAGGACATGAGAGGGAGGAGCCCCGAGGTCTGCTTCCTCCGGCACGCCGCCTAGTGAGGGTCAGAGGATGCAGGGGCGGTCAGCGCGAAAGAACACAGTTAGAGGGAGGACGCCCCGGGGACGGCTCATCCGCAGCGCCGTCTGGTTGGTCACGGGCAGGGGCGGCCACAGGAGGACACAAGGAAGGGAGGGCCGGGGACCGGTGCTCTCCACGGCAGCGCCGCCTTGGAGTCAGGGCACAGGAGCGGTACACAGAAAGACAAAGATCGGGACGGGCCCGGGGACGGCTTCCTCCCGGCAATACAGCCTGCCGCCTGGAGGTCCGGGACGAGGGGGGCGGGCTCACAGGAGGATAGAGGGAGGCCATGCGGTACAGCCCCTTCGCGGACAAGCGCCGCTGGATCAGGACAGGGGCGGTCACCAGGAACGGACAGAGAGGGAGGGCCGGGACGCTCCTCCTCCGGCAACCGCGCGCCTGGAGGCAGGGCAGGGGCGGTCACAGGGTAGAGAGAGGGAGCGGGCACGGCGAACATGCCCCTCCGGCAGCGCCGCCTTGACGGTCAGGACAGGGGCGGGTAAACAGGAGACAGAGGAGGAGGGCCGGTGGGGCACGGACTGCGGGTCCGGCCGAGCGGCCGCCTGGGTGAGCAGACCCGGGCAGGGCCGGGTCCAACAGGAGAGGCACAGAGAGGGGAAGGGCCGGGGACGGCTTCCTCCGGCTAAGCCCGCCTGGTGCAGGCCTGCGGCAGGGGGGGTCACATGCATCGAGAACAAGCGCGGCGGTTAAGGGCTGGAGTGGGAAGGTCAGGTGACATAAATCCGGTCAGGATTGGGTGGCTTCCCTACGGATACAAGCTGTAACAAACGAATATGAAACACTGCGTCACATATTAGCGACACCACGGTTAATTGTGAACTAACAAGTGTGTGGCTCATTTAATGATAGAAGTGGCTAATAAGGTTAGCCATGTTCCCGTGACTTCTGTCAGCATGCAAGTAGAAATACCACAGACTGAGCCGGGCATCAGAGTCACCCTGACCAGTATATGGGGGCGGCCCCTTGGACTGGGACCCGGGTTAGGCGACTCTCCCTCCAGATAGGGCTGAGATACAACTGGGCCTGCCGTCCCTGCCAATCTAGCGTCGGCGGACGGAGACTCAGCTTCGGCGTCCCACCGCTCCAGCGTGGGAAACTCCACTGACATCAGTTCAAACAGCGTGCGGCGGGCGTCCGACGCGTCTGTGGAGACAGAAACAACGGTAAACCCCAGCCGATATGACGGATACATTGTCACCGTATCACAATACACAACATTCCACCATACTGCTATGCCGCAGGGTTTCGTAATAAATAAACGGCTTCCGAGCTGCTTCCCTGGCCGATGCGGACCGCTGACCACCGAACGGTCGAGAGCTGCAGACACCCATCACTGACATGTGACGAGATACGTCACCACGGCCCGAACGGTCGAGAGCTGCAGCACCATCACATGACATGTTGACGAGATTACGTCCACAGGGACCACCGAACGGTCGAGAGCTGAAGCAGACACCATCCTGAACATGTGACGAGATAGTCCACGGACACCGAACGGTCGAGAGCTTTGCCAGACACCCATCACTGACATGTGACGAGATACGTACAGTGGTGTACGAATGCGTCACAGATGGTGACGAAGTATGCGTCACAGTGAACGGAGACATGAGCAACGGGAATGGTGGCTACAGCCTGTCCCTATGAACCACTGGTATCACATCCGCTCTGTCCGATAGCACAAGCGCGTCGGTAGCTACCACTTTACAATCAAGAGTGGCTTTTTTTTTAGCAAACGCAAGGAGCCACCACCAGCATAGCAGTGACTGAGTAGAACAAAAACTGAGTGAGAACGACAGTTACCGATAAACTGCTCCCATAACATGCCTGTTTCGACTGAGCTAGGGTACTAGGGATATGCCCGGTCAGCTGGTGTTTGGTGACCTGACCTGACCCTGCTGACCTGCTCACCTGAGATTCCCGGCGCATATGGGCTGAGTGCTGGGCGCTATGTGAGGCAGCAGCGGGTTCACGTAGAAGTGAAGCTGAATGGCGCGGGCACCGAGAGCGTTCCGTGCTTGCTTCAGCCGTCGAGCTGCTGGACACAACCGGCGTCAACGGACAGACTGGTGTTACCACAGACAGGCGTCAGTACGACAGACGTGGTGTCATCAAACAGGCAGCGTCAGACGACAGACTGGTGTCACCACATACAGCAGTCAGACGACAGACCTGGTGTCATCACAGGCGTCAGAAGACAGACCTGGTGTCACCACAACCCGGCGTCAGACGACAGACTGTGTCACACAGGCAGCGTCAGAACGACAGACTGGTGTCACCACAGGCAGCGTCAGACGACAGACTGGTGTCACCACAGGCCAGCCGTCAGACGGACAGACTGGTGTCACCACAGACAGCCTCAGACCGACAGACTGGTGTCATCAAACAGCAGCGTCAGACGACAGACGGTGTTCATCACAGGCAGCGTCAGACGACAGACTGGTGTCATCACATGAAAGCGTCAGAGACAGACTGGGTGTCCACCACAGAACAGCGTCAACAGACTCGTGACGTCACAGACAGCGTCAGACGATAGCCAAGACGGCACAGGGGTCCTGTATCAAACGGTTACACGGCGCAGCTCAATGCCAATGAAAGCACCCAACATGTAAAAACAAAAAAAGTTCGCGACGTCAACGCTAATTGCCCATAAGAGGTGTCCAGTAAGGAGATGAGGAGAGCGCCGTCAGATCCCCATGGCCTGACGTTAATGTCATAAGAGGACAGAGTATTCGGACCCCCGTTCCAGTGTGCAGTGTACGACTGACTGACTGGGCCGCGGTGCCGGCGGCCCCGGCGGCGCGCCCTCACCTTCTGACGGCCGGTGCAGTCGACTGGCCGGCTGAGCTGGCGGCTTCAGCTCTACCAACCTGCTGGCCGTCACACGCAGCAGGCTGTGGTGCACGTGAAACACCCGCCGCACCGAGTCACCAGTCACCTCTGTAGGAACAGGGGGGGGGGTCACACGTAGGCAGCTGTGGTGCACGTGAACACACGCCCCACCGAGTCAACCAGTCACTTCTGAGGAACAGCTAAAGACCTGGTCAGTTCTCGCCAGCGAGAAGGTGCACTAAGGCGACAAATGACCTGAAACGTAGCACACGTACGACCCCTAGTCACGTTGTGATTTCTGCGCTTTCTGGTCCGGTTACTTTGGCTCTCTTTTCAATGAGTTCACTCGTTTTCGGCTCAGCCCCTTCGGGTCGAGCTAATCCCCGGGTATAGCTCCGGCCGCATCCCCGTGGAGGTGCAAACTTTTGTGCAGCACTGAGTTTATTCTGGACCTCTAGAATATCCTTAGGTTATAATATATAAATAATTTTCAAGAATAGTAGGTACCACGCTTAAATATACCCTCTTATATTCTGTAGCAGAATATTACTATTCTGGAGTTCAGAATATAACTCATTTGTGAAACAAAGTTTTGCATCTCAACTGATGTTTACTTCGCAGCGTATGAGGTCCGGGCTGAATCCCGAAAGGCTGGAGGCCGAAACGGGAGTAAAAAAACCCCCTTCCCCCACTGAAGAGAGCATAAACCGGACCAGAAACGGCCAGAAATCCAAAACTGGCCCCTATACTAGCTTTAATTGGCCACCTATTAATCAACAGAAATACTCGATAATAAAAAATTGCGACCATTCGCTCAATTTTCCTCAGGACATTAGCATAATGGCAGATAAATCTGCCACCCGTCACAATACCCTAACTACGCACCCCAGTTCGGTCCCCGCCGACATCTCAGTCCCGGTGTGCGGCGTGTCTGCCCTCCAGCTACTACTCACCCTCAACACTGAGCTGTGGCCGCGCCGCCGACACCTGTCTGCCGATGAAGCTGGCCAGCTGCAGCAGCTGCGGCAGCTGCTGGCGGCCGCCGGCCAGCTGCAGGGCGGCCAGCAGCAGGCAGCTGGCGGCCAGCCGTGCGCCGGCCAGCTGGCACCGCAGCACGGCAGCGGCCAGCTGGCAGCTGCCCATACACGGCCCGCTGGCGGACCGCAGAGAACGCACCCCCAGCAGACGCAGGTGAACCGAACCGTAGTTCTCCGCCAGTACGCTGACCGCGCCCACCAGACGCTGAGCACAGGGGAGGGGCGGGGTTCACTGTCAGCACGCTGACCGCGCCCACCAGACGCTGAGCACAGGAGAGGGGCGGTTTACTGTCAGCTGCACATATCGGATATACTTCCCGGCAGATTCCAGACGACAGACTCTAGCGACAGACTCGATTGAAAGACTCCAAGGTGACCTACCCAGGTGGAATCTGGGATGACCTACCCAGGTGGAATCTGGGATGACCCATTCCAGTGGACTCTGATCACCTACCCGGTGAACTCTGGTGACCTACCCCGGTGAACTCTGGGATGACCTACCCCGGCAATCAGAATAGCTCATGTGTGACATGGACCCCGATTGTGACGCTGTAAAATGACAAATACCCCGGTACAAACTCTGGTGACCTACCCCAGTGGACTCTGAGGTGACCTACCCCGGTGGACTCTGAGGTGACCTACCCCGGTGGACTCTGGCGGTTTGGGTGTGCCAAGCATCTCGTAGGCGTACAGGTTCTCCTTCCAGAACACGCTCGTAGCTGATAGGAGATGGGCACGAATATGAAGATCCGGGATCTGTCCCGTAATGGAACAGCTCCAGGTAGAACGACAGCAGACCTGAAACATATAGACAACATAGAGCCCGGTCAGTAGAGCTGCAGCATACAGAACACGGCCCGCAGTCAGTAGAGCTGCAGCATACAGAACACGGCCCGCAGCCAGTAGAGCTGCAGCATACAGAACACGGCCTACAGCATACAGTAGAGCTGCAGCATACAGAACACGGCCCGCAGTCAGTAGAGCTGCGCTGAGCACTCTACAGCATACAAAAACGCTAGAGTAGAGCTGCTCCTTTTAAGTAATGCCAGTCGATCACTGGAGCATTGCTCCGCTAATCTCCCCGATTAGCCTGTACACCGATAAAGCTCGAAACTGAGTACTGTTGACAGAGTGGTCGGCAGTGTCGCCCAGAAACCGTGACCTGGCCGACCGGAGGATAATCCCCCACTGACGTCACAGGGGAACTGATAGCGATACACGTGCTGATAGCGATGTACCGCAGTCCCAGTCCCGGAGTCTGAGCAGCTATCAGCCGGTGTGATACTGTCAGATACCGGGACAGAGTCTGATGATGCCAGAGAGATAACGACTCAGCCGATCGCACCGTCAGCCCGCAGCCAGTCCGCCGCTGGCACCGTCAATACAGCCTGTCTGTTGGATTCCGCCGCGTCCACCGCCGACCCGTCTGACCTGCCAGGTCGCCGTGTCTTCGTCTGACTTCCCAGGTCGCCGAGTCCTCATAACAGTGACCGCTTCACAGTGAGCCCGCCGTATTGAGTTCCGACCCCGGGCGAGAGACCCTCTGTCGGAACACCCCAGACCGGCCGCTGCCTCAGCATGCAGCCGACCTTGTCCCTGTCCCTGCTGCTGGTGGTGCTGGCCGCCCTGGCGCGACCCGGCGCCGCCACCGGAGAGGACTTCAACTGTACCGGGAACATCTGTGACCCGGTGATAACGCCTTGCTGTGACGATCCGGAGAGCGGCTGTCCGGGCGACAAGTGCACCGCTTCCCAGCTGCGAGTCATCAGCCCGTTCTCACAGTGCGGCTGCTGTCACAGCTGCATCGACTACCTGGTGAGTTGGTGTGACGTCATCAGACCATTCTCACAGTGTCACTGCTGTCACAGCTGCATCGACTACCTGGTGAGTTGTGTGACGTCATCAGACCATTCTCACAGTGCGGCTGCTGCCACAGCTGCATCGACTACCTGGTGAGTTGTGTGACGTCATCAGACCATTCTCACAGTGCGGCTGCTGTCACAGCTGCATCGACTACCTGGTGAGTTGGTGTGACGTCATCAGCCCGTTCTCACAGTGCGGCTGCTGCCACAGCTGCATCGACTACCTGGTGAGTTGGTGTGACGTTATCAGACCATTATCACAGTGCGGCTGCTGCCACAGCTGCATCGACTACCTGGTGAGTTGGTGTGACGTCATTGGACCGTTCTCACAGTGCGGCTGCTGTCACAGCTGCATCGACTACTTGGTGAGTTGGTGTGACGTCATCAGACCATTATCACAGTGTCAATGCTGTCACAGCTGCATCGACTAACTGGTGAGTTGGTGTGACGTCATCAGACCATTCTCTCAGTGCGGCTGCTGCCACAGTTGCATCGACTAACTGGTGAGTTGGTGTGACGTCATCAGACCATTATCACAGTGCCACTGCTGTCACAGCTGCATCGACTACCTGGTGAGTTGGTGTGACGTTATCAGTTTTATGCCTTAGTTTAGAACTTCTCGATATTTCCCGAAAATAAATACATCAATCCGACAACCTGTAAGGTCCAATTTTGCAGACACACATCTACCTTACACGCTGGTGTTGTAGGAAGTAGCCCCACGAGTCTACCCAGTGCTGACTGCCCCCCCCCCCCCTCCTGTGACAGGCCAAGGGGGACGCCTGCTCCACCAGCAACGTGTACCACAGCGGCCAGCTTCCCTCCCAGCTGTGCGGGCCCGGTCTCAAGTGCTCACAGAACGCCACCGGCGCCTACTGCATGTCGATCGAGGACTCGGAGTGCGCCGTGGCGCGCCAGGCCTACGTGGAGGCAGAGCGGACGATGCTGAACCCAGGCCAGCTGGAGCCGACCTGCGCCTCAGAGGGCACCTACCAGCCGGCCCAGCCGCTGCCGGGTCTCACCACCAGCTGCTACAGCAAGAGCGGGCAGAGGATCTTCGGCGAGTGCGGCACCACGGAGGCAGGAGATATGGGCTGCCTGTGCTCTCGGCTGCACCGCGGAGAGCTGTCCGTGGACGGTCTGCAGCCGCTGCCGCACTGCCTCAGCGACGGCAACTTCGACCCCCTGCAGTGCAGCAACGCCACCTGCTTCTGCGTCGACCAGACGAACGGCACCATCACCTCCGTGGCCGCCAACCGCAACTTCCTGGTCAGCGAAACGCGCAGCGGTCTGAACTTGTTCCCTGCTCACTGATTGGTAAACTTAGTGTTGAGCCCGTAACAGCAACTTTATCTCACTGTCATTGTATGATTATTTATATTTGCATACGTCCAATAAGCCTCTTAAGAGTAGAAACCTTTTCTACAGAACGACACAGTCGCAAACTTGTTAGTATCCTCTTTCTACACCATAACGAAACGAGCGAAAAATATTGACCGCTAACTTTTACCATCGCCGATGCTTTTCAGCTTCCTCTTCACATGAATCAATAGTTTGACCTCCGTGTTTTGATAGTACCCAGCCACCTATTCTCGCACTCCACGCCGACGGCAGTAACTGAGTCTGGCAGCCAGTCACTGATCACAGCCACAGCCACAGCTGACCCGCCGCTGCCGGCTCTATCTCTCAGGACCTGCTGCCCTGCTTCAACTCGTCGCTGCACCGCGCAGACTACCTGAAGCCGTGCGAGCTGGCCACAGCACAGCTGGCTAATGAGACAGCGATGTGGGCCGCCCAGGGCTACACCCCCGTCGGCTACGACCCGCCCAACTGCGACATCGGCGGCTTCTTCGATAAGGTCCAGGTCAGTACGTCACGTGTGTTTGGGGGGGGCAGGGACAGGGGTGTCTTACGCAGCTGCGGACCAATGGCGATCAGTGAATGTCATCAGTGGATGGTTAATCTTAAAGCGTGTCTTATCCTTCACCTCTGACTTATCGCTGGCAAGCACGGAGCGGTGATGTGTGCCCCCTCCCCTGCCTTCCCACAGGCCACCCACACGGAGCGGTACTGTGTGGCACGACCTATGGTACCGCGTGTCTCACCCCCTCCCTCCTGCCTCCCCACAGGACACCCGCACGGAGCGGTACTGTGTGGCACGACCTATGGTACCGCATGTCTCACCCCCTCCCCCTGCCCTCCCCACAGGACACCCGCACGGAGCGGTACTGTGTGGCGCCAGACGGTACCGACCTGGAGTACCGCGTACCGCGCCGCAGCGCCGCCGCCAAGACCAGCTGTAACTGCGCGCGCTCGTCGTACCACATGCAGGCGGCGGGCCAGCGCACCGACCTGCCGCAGTGCTGCGAAAACGGCGACTTCCGGCCGTACCAGTGTCGCGGCCTCTACTGCTACTGTGTCGACGAGAACGGCGTGCAGGACGACAACCCGGCCGGAGCCGTCACCCAGAACAGCATCAACCTGCTCAGCTGCAGCTCCATCAAGTGTCCGTCCACCGACGTCAGCGGCAGCGACGGCAGCGACATCTATTGAGCGCTGAGATAACGACGACGACCGCGACATATATTGAGCGCTGGGAAAACTACGACGAAGGAGATTCTGAACCCTGAGGAGAGATTGATGTCTGGGAAAAATGCTAAGTGAACTGGAAAACCGTGAGGGGTTCACAAGAGAATATTCAGTCTTCAACCAGATAACTACTAGCAAGCCGTCTTCCAGCAAGTGATAAGTTATTGGTCAATTCAATTGGACATCACCCAATAACCCCATGTCAACAAAGTCTGACAGCTGTTGATGTATGCTATTACAACGTCAAAATCGTGTGTTAAATGCGTAAGTACTTGTTGCTGTCATCACTCGTCAAAATATGTGATGCAACACAAATTCAGGAACTACAGTAACACTCAGGGTAACCAGAGTCAGGGTAACACTGGCATATTTTACTGCGTCCGAAGTACGGATTTTAGTACGAGAGCAATAATAGGTACTTCAAAGACGTGTGTTTTGTGTGTATTGGTAATCAACGTGAAAATAAAGCTATGATCCGCAACAAAGTACTGAATTATTTTTATCCTGCGATTATGAAAAGTGTCAACGTCTTGTTCAAATAACTTTTTTAGGACCGCAAACATATTTGATCGATCCATGTAATGGCAATGTTCAGTAGCACCAAGAGTTCATGCTTGACATAATATATCAAACCTTAAAGGGAATGTTTCACTTCTCTGAAAGTTGTCCAATGTACGCCGCTTGTGGTGCAAAATATGAAGTAATGTGCTGCGAACACGATCTTGACATTTTGTTTCTCCACAAACAGTACTCAAATTCATGACAACTAAGTTTTAGTATTTGGGCTGAATGACGTCTTATGAAAGGAATTTTTGGAAAATAGAAAAAACCTTCAACGCTGCAATATGTATGACTAGAATATGGCTAATGTATAGCCAAAATGTAAAACAAGTCTTCTTTCATCAACATTTTATAAAAAGGGAAAACGACATCGGCTTTAAGCGGCTACCCTAAATACACTAGGGCCTTATTTTTTGCAGATGTCAAAACCAAACCCAAATTTACTTTTGATTAGAAACCTCTGTGGGTGTTTAACTTCTACAATACTTAATTTCAATGGAAAATCCAACAACTTGGCCATCTCAACTCAAATCTTTTATGTTAATGTGAAACATTCCCCTTTAAATATTGTCAGCGTTTACTTGATTTTTTTTTCAAAAACAAAAATTTGATTTGATTTTCAATACACTCTTTTCCATGTCAAAAATTGCCAATATAACGTACGCCGCTGATTCAGGACAGAAGGAACGTAATGATTAATTTCAATCAAAACTATATGCGTACTCTCCGCAACGTCAAACGTTGGCTCAGCACTCAGATTCGAATGTGTATCGCGTAAGATTAACTGTACAGCCTCTGCCCAGGTGTGGTGAAGGCCACATTAATTGACCTTTCCTTATTTATGGCCCACATTCCTTCGACAAAAAAGTCAAATATATTCGGCTGGAGAGCCCTTTCAGCCCAGAAAACTTGCAGTTGGGGTTTTTTCAACACGGGCTTCAAAACTGCTATCTCAGTTCAACACCCATGTTGAAGGTGAACTATTTCCTTTAAGTAAGGAAAAGGATACAAATAAAACAAACATATCTGATCAATGTAGGTGGCTAACTTTCAGGAAAACTTTGGTAAATTAACATTCAATATAGAAAACAAAATAAGGGGAAAGGAATGCACACATACGAGCAGGTGTGTCCGACAATCACCAGAAGTGGCGGCGGTGATGGGGGTGAGGGGTGTGGGTGGGAAGGGAGGGGGGGGGACTGACCTGTGCGTGGCGGCAGGGGTTTGCCGCTGCGGCTGCGTGTGCCCTCGATGAAGAACTCGGCCGGCTGAGGACTGGACAGCGCCAGCGTCTGGACGTAGGCGCGCAGTACGGCCGCGTACAGCCGGTCACCGTTCAGCCGACGACGGATGAAGAACGCACCGCAGTTCCGCAACATGTCACCGACGCACAGCATCGACTTAAAGTCTGCCGGGGAGACCAGTCTGTTACACAACACACAGCATCGACTTAAAGTCTGCCAGAGAGGGAGACCAGTCTGTTACACAACACACACCATCGACTTAAAGTCTGCCGGAGAGGGGAGACTAGTCTGTCACACAACACACAGCATCGACTTAAAGTCTGCCAGAGAGGAGAGACCACTCTGTTACACAACACACAGCGTCGACTTAAAGTCTGCCGGAGAGGGGAGACCAGTCTGTTACACAACACACAGCATCACTTAAAAGTCTGCCCGGAGAGGGGAGAAAACCAGTATGTTACACAAACCCAGCATCGAACTTAAAGTCTGCCGGAGAGGGGAGACCAGTCTGTTCACAACACACAGCATCGACTTTTAAAGTCTGCCGGAGAGGGAGGAGACCAGTCTGTTACAACAACACACAGCACGACTTAAAGTCTGCCGGAGAGGGAAGAGACCAGTCTGTTACACACAACACACAGCATCGACTTAAAGTCTGCCGGAGAGGGGAGACCAGTCTGTTACACAACACACAGCATCGTCTTCAAGTCTGCCAGAGAGGAGAGACCACTCTGTTACACAACACACAGCGTCGACATAAAGTCTGCTGATGACAGGAAAACACCCACCCACGCTCAGCATCGACTTAAAGCCTGCAGAATATGCGTATTGTCACCACACACAGCATCGACTATAAGTCTGCAGAGGAGAGAACACATTGTCAACAAAACGACACAGCTCATCGATTCAAAGTCTTCCGGAGATTGGGGTACTGTCACCCAAGCACAGCATCCACTTCACCGGTCACCCATTGGTGACCAATGCCCCCATTTGGGAACATAACTTCTCAGCACTCTTACTTAGAAAATGGAAACTATTGACCAGGGACCACTGCACTTTTGGAAAGTGGCAAAACACGTTCCTTACAAAACTTAGCATCATTATTTTAACAACTATTTTGAAATTACGATACTTACAATTATTATAATCGTTACAATTTTGTTTAATGTTAGGCCACAGATGGGTTAAAGTCTGCTCTGGGAGAACAAGCTGACAGCACACAGCATGTTCTCCCACTAGACAACACGCTGAAGTAGAAATCGGCCGGATACAAGGTGCCGTCAGACAGTTAACACTGTAAACTGTAGACAAAACAGGAATGCATAGTGAATATGTGACGAAAAGCGAGAGGTCATTTGACATTTTTACATAGTATCAGAGTATAAACAGTAAAGGGTCATCCCAAAGGTGCAAATTTTAGAATTCGTATCTCTAATAGGCGTCGATGTCGAGGTCTGATGTCCAGATTCGGGTTTATATGATACCCGTGCAATGCAATATTGAGTTAAGATTCGAAAGCGAAAGTTTAGCTTCTAGTTAAGTACTGATATTTAAGAGCGTATTGACGTTTCACGCTCAGGGAAATTGACAATGAAAACTCCTATTTCTAACGTAATGACTCTTTTCGTTTGTCTCATCCTGTCGACCAATGTCGTTATACGTATTCAATCGATACCTGGCTTGACACCACTCGGAAGGGTTTCCGGATTAGGAAGCCCCAGCGCAACACTGGCCGACAGAACGTGCCGCTCAGTCGCTTTTCTGCAGTCTTCCACGAGCCAAACTCTCTGCGAGGTCTCGCGTTTTCCACTCTGACCGTCTCCAAGTCATCCAGTTTCTCTCCAGGCTCTCCAGTGCTTGTGTTCGTGTTTCCTGTGCTCTGTGATCGACCCCCGTCAGCATGACGTCACTGCTGTCATCAGAGATGACCTCACCAGCCGAGTCGCCCGGTCAGAGCCTGCTGCATCTGCTGGGGACAGCACCCCTGCACGACAGAGCCGAGCGGCGCCGGGCCGCCGCCGCCGCAGACCGTCTGATCTCCGTCAGCACCGACCAGCAGCAGGCCGCTGCTGACGTCACGGCAGCTCTGGTCAGCTACCACGACCAGGCGCAGCTGACTAACGGCGGCGTCTGTCGGCTGGGCCGCTACCACCAGCTGCTGGCCGTGGCGGCTGTGGTGGCGTTCCGCTGGCGGTTGGTCGACACAGCGCTGGTCTGCCGCCTGCTGCGGGCCGTGGCCGGCTGTGAGGGCACACTGGAGCGACTGCTGGCTGGCGCCATCTTCGGTCCCCGCGTCACCTACCTGGTCAGCGGCAGTAAGGCCGACCTGGAGGACCGTGCCGAGTGTCTGCGGTCGGCCGACTTCCTGCTGCGACACGCGGCCGCTGCCGACCTCCGACTCACCGTCAATCACGACCTGGCCGGCCGGCGAGGCTGGGAGCGCACCTACCGCGCCGTCGACCTGCCGCTGCTCTCCTACGAGGCGGTACCACCACTGCACGCCGCAGTCGCTCAGCAGCGGCCAGACGTCGTGCTGCTGCTGCTGAGGCTCGGCGCCCGGCTAGACTTCCTGCCGGTGGCGGTGGCTCTCTGGAGCGACTCGCGTCACTCCCCGCTGTTCCACGTGTGCCACCAGCTGAACAGCGAGACTGAGGCGCACGTGCTGACCGGCCGGCCGTACAGCCAGGAGGCGCTGCTGTGTCTGCTGCTGCTGCTGCGGGCCGCGCCGCCCACCCGCCTCCAGCTGCTGACCCCGCTGACCCAGCCGTCTGATCAGCAGCAGCAGCAGCCGGCGCTGCATTACACAGTTCTGGCGCAGGAGAGGCGGCTGGTGGCGTTCGCAGGGGTGCCGCCACTGCGCCATCTGTCGCGCTGTGCGGTCCGTTGCCGGCTGGCTGAGCTGGGCCGACTACCGGCCGGACTGGGCCGCCTGCCGCTCCCGGACAGAGTCAGGGACTATCTGGACCTAGCCGATGACTGAGAGAATCCTAGCCCGCGGTGATGTTATGTGAGCTGGGGTCTCAGCTGCCTACCGATCGTTACGTGTTTAGCTTTATATTTATACTGCAATAGCTATGGTGAACCTGATGGATGTGACAATTCCTCCATAGATAACGTGACTTGAACTATGCCAATAATTGTATTTATTGAACACAATGTTTTGAACATGTGAAAGACAAAAAATAAAGCTGGATCTGTATCTCAGCGGTGAGCAGCCGCTCCACGAACCACCAGCAGAGTGGCGCAGTGGAAGCGTGCTGGGCCCATAACCCAGAGGTCCGTGGATCGAAACCACGCTCTGCTACGGCTTTTTCACAATAACTTCACCGCGCGAATGCGATCGTTTTGATAAAGCTGGGGCACCATCAGGCCCGGACAACGTATTGAACGCAGCACCTAAATTCCAAATAAAAAAGGTAGAACGAGCAAAGCAATTGTGCATTGAATCGACCATCGTGTCCATGACTGACACGTTATTTAGCGGCTCGGTTGAGTTCCGGCGTTTTTCAACCGTCACGGGCGTCAGCCTGCACTCCAGCCCTGACACCCGCCGGATGATCGTATACAGACCGTGTCTGGTCCCCTCTGCAGCCCAGACAGCGGTCCTGCGCTGTGCCGTGTTACAAATCAGTATTCAGTACCCACCACTCACACATGACGGCCCTCTACAGCCTAGACTGAGGTCCTGTGCCGTGTTACCCCTCTGTATTCAGTACCCAGTCACACCACTCACCCATGCCGGCGGCTATGACGGGCAGCGGCAGCTGGAAGTGGAAGCAGACGTAGGAGACCAGCAGGAAGTCCACGTAGCTGCGGTGGGTCGGCAGGTACAGGGTCGGCACACCGGCGGGCAGCGCGCGCACCTGACGACAGGGACGCAGTGTCACAGTCACCGGTACAGGGTGACTGCGGCCACAGTCTCTCAGAGAGCAGCACAGACGACCACACCACTGACCTGATGGGCGGGTCATTTGTCAAAGGACACCTTCTCATTAGAATATGTCGGGCAGCACCATTTGCCACAGGATCACAGTTTGCGAACAAGTTAGTCAAACTCCGTATCCATTTGCAAAAAAAAAAAAAAAAAAATGCGAAGTACATATCCTGTATGAGACCGTTTAATTCCCCAGCCTTCTCCTGCGTTAGGCACAGTTAAGAATCGAGCGTACGGTTAGCTAGGGTCGACTAGTCACACACCTGTTCGATGCCTGCGAGCTCCACGTTGATGTGGTCGTACAGCTGTTTGAAGATCTTGGCCAGTGAGAAGCCGACGCGGCGGATGGAGCCGACACTGAAGTTGTGGTGCATCTCTGTGAAGACGTCTTCGATCCTCTGACGGGCCTGCTCCTGCTCGGCCGGCGACATCTACCGCGGAACGTCACATACACATTACACACACACGCACACAAACACAGACGACAGATAATATCGAGTCAGAACAGGTGCACACACGGGGACGGAGCTCAGTACAGAGAGACATAGCCGACATAGACAGCCGGGAGACATAGGTTACCACAGCCGGGTATCACGGCTACCGTAGGGTAACCGCAGGTACGGTTACCACAGTCGGTTACCACGGCTACCGTAGGGTAACCGCAGGTACGGTTACCACAGCCGGTTACCACGGCTACCGTAGGGTAACCGCAGGAACGGTTACCACAGCCGGTTACCACGGCTACCGTAGGGTAACCGCAGGTACGGTTACCACGGCCGGTTACCACGGCTACCGTAGGGTAACCGGAGACCGGGACGGGAGTTGCCGGGAAGGTTAAGTAGAAACTACAGGGTACACCACATTTACCGGTCGTACCATGTGTTACCAGCAGCAGGACAAGCATCCCTAACATTCCCCACACACGGGGGTGGTCATAACTACCGAATAGCCAAGGCATGGGCTACAACAGGGATAGGGGTGGGTGTACTGGGTGTACTGGGTGTACTGATAGGGGTGAACTGAGTGGCTATACAATGCGGAATTACTATCCATATAACAACCACATAATATCAGGGCATCACATAGGAAGTACGAGTAACTACGTATTAGTGCATGGCCGAATAAGTATTTCCCATTGACCACGTGCTTAACTTTAGCCGTGATAATTGGAGTGTAATACAACTCCGGGAAGTGAATACATGCTGAAGCCTTAGGGTCAATGACCCTGCATTTGAGCTCATTAGAATATGGTATCATGTACTTGAAATCTGTACACGAAAAGTTGTTCGCTCGAAACGGCAGACTAAATCGTTTTAGTGCACTCGTGGCATTAAAGATTCGGTTTATGAACCGCCTTCGGCTCGTTCAATAAACTGAATCATATGCCAACTCATGATAAAACTATAATAATCACGGATGGCTCACTGATGGTCTACGGTCGGTAAGAGCCAGGCATTAAGTTTCCTCCATACGGCTCGAAAGACAACAAATGTACCACCATAAATGGTAAACGGCAGTGGTGGGTAACGTTCCGCTAATCCACTAACCGCCTATTAGCGCAACCTACTTTTTTGTTTAGCGGATTAGCGTTTCCGCGAACTTTGGGAAACCGTTAGCGGACCAATGAGCTTCCGCTAATCTTAGTTCCGCTTACTTTAAGTCCGATACCAAAATAAATACATGTTTGATGCATGTTTTTCATACATTTAAGAGTTTGGGGGGGGGGGTAGGTAAGGAAGAGGTAGTGACAGGGACGGAGCAACCTTGCGCCTCGATTTAATAAATTGAATTAAATGAACACATAATTCATCTAATCATTTATTATTTGTGTACAGTGTACACCTTGGTCATCATTTGAGGCCTATTCAGGGACATTCGGTTGACTGCGGTTCGGCGGTCAGCAGTGGTCGGAAGCCAGGAGGGGTAACTAAAAGTGGGGATGGGCGAAAGGCATGACGTCACACGGCTGCGGTTGGCAGCGGTTCCGGCGGTTGGCACGAAGCAACCGCCGAACCGCAGGATCAAAAAGCTATGTAAACTTGCGCAGTGCAGCCGCGTCCAAGAGACGCCTGCTTGTGGTGACGCATGATGAAAGGAACGGGCCCAGAGCCCAAGGTGGCCGTAAACATGCACCTGATCTTGGATTGTTATACCTTTTTGGAAAGCTCTATGTCTAAGCTACAAAATTAGAATTACAGCTCTCTAGGTCTGTTTTTGTAGAGTTGAAGGGCAAAAAGAAAAGAAAAAGAGGCTAATTCATATTATAAGAGCTAGCAATTAGCAGTTAGCGTTAGTTTCCGCTAATTGTTTAGCGGTTTAGCGGCAAATAGCGGCAAATAGAGCAAATAGAGAATTTTCTTAGTTAGCGGATTAGCGGTTAGCAAAGCTAACTTTTCGGTTAGCTGTGCCCACCATTGGAAACGGTAGACACAACCCCTTCACTATACAAATAAAACATCAGCGAGTTAAGATATTATCCAATCAACGCAAAGATATAAGCGATATACGATGACGATGCTTTTGCGCGTGTATGATCACGTCACGCCACATATTTCAGTAAATAGTCACCTGAGCGAGCACAGTCATAACGCCGGGATCATTTTTGATGCAGTCCACTAGAGATGTGGGTAGGAGCTTAGAAGAGAAGTCTCCAACGTCTTGATCGCATGACTTAAAAATCCAACACAGGTCACCTTTAGAGCGCCGGTCGGCGAGAATGTCTTCCATTATCTGTGAAAACACACACAACTGACACGTTAGTAAAATATTGCCATCATAAATACGCAACGCAATCATAACAGCGGGCAACATCGAATAAACAAATACTATTTTACTTCAGTCGCGTATGTTGCAGTATGCATGCTTCTATCCTGATATACATAGTACAACTGACAAAAAACATTTCTGAAAAGGGTGAGAAAACATAGCTCATGGCATCAGCTTTGAGCTTGGTGAGTCGTGATTGCAGCATTTCAAAATCAACTCATTGAACTATAGTTATTTTGACGGATGCATATCAAAGTCCACGCGTCCGACCGAATAAACATCGTCTAACATCAGCAAAACATCGCAAAATCGCGACAGGGTATTCCGTATTGCATAGTTTTATATTTATTTTTCGCTTAGTTTTTCGTCCCAAATTGTCACACGGACTTGTCATTTCAACATACTTACACTTAACTTTTCATAGTATCCAATAATACGCTATGAATAATTCAGGAATGAGCCTAATCCCATATGATTAGTGATGCTTTTGTTCAGGGCAGATGCCAGATAAGCCATATGATTTTCCAGAGTCCTATATTCTTACCCCAGCTGCTGCTCATGAACTTATATTAAAGCTTTTAGGGATGTCTTCAACCTTCGGTGTCTAAATCAAAAAGTAGAAAATCACAACCAAGCCAGAAATGTCTCGTTATGCTCTCACGGGCACGATCGTGACACAAATAAATGCAGTATGAAGACTTGTGTACGCGCAGCCTTGCAGATATGAAAAGCTCCGAGACGGTAAAACAAAGACGAGGGGTTTCGAGTACGAACAAATGCAACAAAACAAAAGAGACGGGTGAATGCTTATGCAAATATAACATGGTGGTAAGAAAATTTAAGATTGCGTACGTATCTTTAAAATAACATCATTGGCTTCCGCGTTTAATAAGTTTCCTGTGTCCTACAAATGAAACGTCATTGCAAAGCTAGTCCTCGAAACAGTCAGTTTGGGTCGCAGAGTGTCAAAATCGTCGTTCTTTTTCGGACGGAGCCAGTGGTATCACATGGCTATATCTTAATATCCCGTAGTCGATCAAAGCAGGTTAGGGCAGGAGAGAAAACGTAGCTCCGTGGCCGAGGAGATAAGATAGTGGGTTTATGACTATATTGACTGCTGACTCACTGTCTCCGGGTTCGATCTCCGGGAAGGGAGCAGGAATGCCCGACAGGCACATGAGACCGATTCACAACCGGTAACAGGTTCCACCCGGCCGGCCGAACTGGCCGCGTTCGTCCGACCGAGCCGCCATTCATTCACTTGTTCATTCATTTATTCAGTAATTCCTTCATTTGTTCGTTTTGGCAAAGCGTTGCTGGCTGCGACGTGCTGACTATTGGAGCTACATTACTTATCATTGTCCTCATTTGGCCATTCGTCATGACAAGCCAGATATGATATTAATATTCAATTAAAACAAAATTATTATAGTTTTGGTGAAAGGCATTTGTATGCTATCCCCAGAGGTCGATCCAAACATCGTCATTAAGGCGATATTTTATAACACTATAACTTTACTATAATTATTATGCACCCGGATTGCCACACAAGTTACTGCAAAACGGAACGCTTGGTGACAGGGAAACTGGCTGACGGAAAATTCCACAGAGTTTCCGACAGGACCAGCATTGGAGAGCGGCAGCCCACCGTACCGGGCCAGCTGATCAGCCGCGGCTCACCGTACCGGGCCAGCTGATCAGCCGCGGCAGCCGCGGCTCACCGTACCAGCCAGCTATCAGCCCGGCTCACCGTACCGGCCAGCTGACAGCCCGGCTCATCGTACGGGGCCAGCTGATCAGCCGCGGCTCACCGTACCAGGCCAGCTGATCAGCCGCGGCTCACCGTACCAGGCCAGCTGATCAGCCGCGGCTCATCGTACGAGGCCCGCTGATCAGCCGCGGCTCACCGTACCAGGCCCGCTGATCAGCCGCGGCCCACCGTACCGGGCCAGCTGATCAGCCGCGGCTCATCGTACCGGGGCCAGCTGATCAAGCCGCGGCTCACCGTACCAGGCCAGCTGATCAGCCGCGGCTCACCGTACCAGGCCAGCTGATCAGCCGCAGCTCATCGTACCGGGCCAGCTTATCAGCCACGGCTCACCGTACCAGGCCAGCTGACCGTACCGCGGCTCACCGTACCGGGCCAGCTGATCAGCCGCGGCTCATCGTACCGGGCCAGCTGATCAGCCGCGGCTCATCTACCAGGCCAGCTGATCAGCCGCGGCTCACCTACGGGGCCCGCTGATCAGCCACGGCTCACCGCTACCAGGCCAGCTGATCAGCCGCGGCTCACACCTACCAGGCCAGCTGATCAGCCGCGGCCACCGTTACCGGGCCAGCTGATCAGCCGCGGCTTCTCGTACCGGGCCAGCTTATCAGCCACGGCTCCACCGTACCAGGCCAGTTGATCAGGCCGCGCTCACCGTACCGGGCCAGCTGATCAGCACGGCGGCTCATCGTACCGAGCCCGCTATCAAGCCCGCGGCTACCGTACCGGGCCATGCTGATCAGCCGCGGCCTTCAAACCGTACCAGGCCAGCTTGATCAAGCCGCGGCTCACCGTACCGGCCAGCTTGATCAGCCGCGGCTCACCGTACCAGGCAGCTGATCAACCCGCGGCCTCACGCGTACCGGGCCAGCTGATCAGCCGCGGCTCACCGTACCGGGCCAGCTGTCAGCCGCGCTCACCGTACCAGCCAGCTATCAGCCGCGGCTTCATCGTACCAGGCAGCTGATCAGCCGCGGCTCACCGTTACCAGGCCCAGCTGATCAGCCGCGCTCATCGTACCAGGCCAGTGATCAGGCCGCGGCTCATCGTACCGGGCCAGCTGATTCAGCCGCGGCTCATCGTACCAGGCCAGCTGATAAGCCGCGGCTCATCGTACGGGGCCAGCTGATCAGCCGCGGCTCACCGTACGGGGCCAGCTGATCAGCCGCGGCTCATCGTACGAGGCCAGCTCTGATCAGCTGTGGGCGCCGATCATGCCACAGCTGGCAGAGGGGACGGCCATCATCACCGGGATCAAATCCGACCCGCCAACGACCGCATACAAGTCGAGGAACGGACGCCAGTAAAGCGACCCGAGACCCGACACGGCCCGGAAAAAAACGCTGGTCAAGCCAAACGCCAGGACTGAAAAAGACATTCAAACTCACTGTCGTTTATCAATCGCTCTGAAAAAGTGCAAACGGTGCTGCGTTTTATGAAACATTCACATGGGTTCGGTTGTCTTTCGCTTTGACATAATATATCAGCCATTTCGCGTCCATAATTTTACCATCACANGCTGGGGTCATTTTTTCATGTGCGACTTTTGGTCGGGGCCACTCAAAGCAATTTTACCACCCCTGACTTTCTCTTACATTACATTTACGTCTTTTGTGCACACATGAAGCAATTTAATAAAATACAGATATACAGGGAATTAGTGACGACACGACATGAGGTTTACGGGGAAATTATATAAACTTAAGCAGATCGAACAAAGGCCTCATTCAAATCAAAATTTAAAAAACACACTTACAGCAAATGACAGTGGCTCCGAAATGCCATCTCGGATTTGAAAAAAGTGTTTGGCCCACACAAATAAAAGTTCCGTTTTGTTTGGCAAAATTAGAATGGGTATACAAAAGAAATAAAAATAGATTAGGAACCAATAAATGGCCATTCTTAAACCTAATTTATAAATTATATCACATTTTTACTGGACTCATGTATCCTTAAGTATGAGTAACTCATGCTGTTTTGTAATGACCAGATTAGAAAAGTGGCACCATTGGATTTCTGAGGCAAAACTGATCCCGAAACACGTCTTCTCATTTACCAGCTTTGAATTTTGAACTTTTGTGACCTGAAGTTGAGCCAACCTTCGACTTTACTTTACTTGAATGGGATCAGGTGATAGCATGACTATCACTTCCTAGTTCTACGTATTAAGAAATCCATAAAACACGTGACACATGGCTTTCGTAGATCGTTTGCGCATTGTGACGTGTTGTGACCTGACCTTGACCTTTAACTTTTCCAACGGGGGCTTATGATACCTTTGTGGGGTTTATGCTACCCTTGAGAGAGCACTTTGGGTGATAATGCTCGCAATCGAAGGCTGTTTATGGAAAGGATGGCACATACAGGTATGTACTCATACATATACCTAGATTGTTGCGTTTTACCTGACCTTGACCTTATTGTTAATTTACCATGTTGCATACATTGTAAGATTTATATTTGACTCATTTTGTATACAATGTAATACACATACACATATACATACATATATATGAACCATGTAGGTATTATTTATTAATTATGCATATTGCTATCAAGCTTTACCCGTATATATGTTGTACAAGCATGTACAGGTACTTTGTATTGATTGTATTTGTATTGGAATATTGTATTATTTTTTATTTACCATGTTGCATACATTGTAAGCTTTATAACCTCATATTTCTGCAACTTGAATATGGTAAACACCTAATTCACATAACCATGTGATTAAAATATGTGCCTATGTATTATTACATTGTTTCAACATTTTCCTGAAGTATCTGACATTTTGTAATCTCTTTAATTCGATGTTTTGTAAGGGGAATGGAACTTAGCTGAATACAAATGGTGATATTAAGGAATTCCTTAGACGTGGACCAAGCCATGCTATTGTATGAATGCGGTAAAGTTTTCTAGTCATCATTTCATTGAAGTGACGTATTACTCTTGATTCACGATGATTAGTTGGAGATAAGTTGAAGATTGATCTGATCAAGGTTGGGGCTTGTGACAATGACCATTTACTAGGCAGGATTTATTAGGCAGAATACAAACACTATCAGAGGTGGTTTGGTCGCTTGGCTACCGTCCGTGGGCCGTCAGGGAGGGGGCTGGGGGTAGGTGTGGGGGAGGGCTGAGCGACTGAGCAATCGATCCCTTCAGACCGGGTAGCCCGCTCGATGTGACCGACTCGATCCCACCTGACCCTGACCGTCACCAGGACCAGCCGAGCAGCTCAGTCCGGGGCAGTAACCGCAACTCAGAATCCCATCCTGTTACCTGACCGTCACCAGACCCTAGTCGAGCAGCTCATGTCTTCGGGCATGTAACCGTTACTCTGATCCACTGACCCTACGACGTCACCAACGAGCGAGCAGCTCAGTCGGGGCAGTACACCGACTCGAATCCACCCATGATCCCCTGACGTCACCTAGAACCTACAGCCGAGCAGCTCAGTCGGGCAGTAAGACTCGATCCCATCTGACTGCATGCACCAGACCAGCGGCAGCTCCGTCCGGGTGACAGTAACCGCTCGATTCCACTTTGACCTGACACTCGTCACCAGACCCTCAGCCGAGCATTCTTCAGTTCCGGAGCAATCGAATGTGGTTTTGGTGAGTGCCCACCACCCCGACCAAATACAGAATGTGACTGACGGTACAATAAGGCACACTTTGTACGTGCACTCGGGAGCTGTATATGTGCAGTGTATTTTAAACATCTTCGCCATTTTTTTCTTCAATCTGTACTCTTATCTCTAACGCATCCCATCAAAACAAATCAAATACAAACTATGAAAAATACACAACACTTAAACATGCAGCAAACAAACATTTTCATCTAAAAAATATCATTTATAACACCACAAGCGGCCCCGCCCGCGACACCTCGCGTTGAATCGCGCCCATCTGGCATAGCGGCGCCCCTCGCTACCGGCTGGGAGTGGGAACCGTCGACCAGGGGCAATAAAAGGCTATCTGAAATCATCGGTCAGTGACGTCGGTTGACCTCTGAAATTGTCAGCGGAGGTCACAATGTCAGCGCAAGACAAAACTGACACATGTAAACACCTGTACAAATGCTCCTGAACAACAAACACTCAGCAACTGCACATGTTACAAAGATCGATACAACGGGACGCTAGTTGCTCCTGACATGACCTTGAGAAACAATTCATTTGTCTCGGGTCATGCAAGTTGGAAGTAAAAAATGTTTAAAGTACGTGTCAAATTGTTTAACAGTAGGGTTCCAAAAGTTGCACTGTGATCGATTGATAACTGCGTGAGTGATTTCTGAAAAACCGAGGGGATGGCATCCACCTCCTACCCGGGCGAGGGTCAGCCTGCCATTGGCTGGGGAGGGGGCGAAAAACGCCTCCTCAGGGATTTTCCCGATAGCTAAAAAAAGAACAGTGCTCTCAGCGCGAAACTTCGGGCACCTTCTCCTACATCAATGTGACGTCTTCAGTGACTTTTTTTCATTTTGACCTTTTTCGAGTTATATCAATTTTAGTGACTTCACTACACACGACTTTTACGAAAATATCAGCTTAACTGTAACAGGCTGTCCAAAGACAATTCCCAAAGCAAAATGCAATACAAAACGTCAACAGATAGAAAATGACATGGGGGTAGAAAATGTCTAACTCGGATTTTTTTTTACACAATTAAAAAAAAAATGGGGAAATTGCCCTCAAAATCATTATTTCTAATATTTTCACACAAGAAAAGGAAAAGATATAAGAAAATAACATATGTGCAATGCACAAACTAAAATTAAAAGCAATATCTGTATTTTGCAATCACTGATTGCTCCCTAAGTATGACTTCCTAATGACGTAATTTTGTGAAAGTACGTTTTGTGTTTGCTTGTTTTTTTTTCGACCAGATACAGAGAAATAAATGGCACCACTGTTTTTCTGAGACAAAACTGGAAAAAGTATTTTGTATTTATATTTATCCATTTCAAAACAGACAAAACTGAAAAAGTATTTTGTATTTATATTGATCCATTTCAAAATTTGACCTTTTATGACCTGAACTTGACCTTATATCGAGTCAGGTGTGCAAATGGCTGCTACAATCAAATTATATGTGTAAGATAACTCATAAAACATCTGTCGCATGACCTCTTGCAAATAGTGAGCTGATTTGATCTGATCTTGACCTTGATCTTTGCTTACAATTTCACTTTCGCTTACATGGAAGATGCGTCATACCCTTGAGAGCACTTTGTGCGATGAAGGTATCAATCTAAGATTTTGGGTGGAAAGTATGACCAAAAACTTAAATATCTAACATTTGACCTTTGAGCCGACTGTGACCTGACATTTAACCTTATTGGATAAATTTCGTTTAGGCTCTAAAGTGGTCTCATTGAGATATTTCGATTGCCGCCTTGTGCGTTTCGCTGCGGATATTGATTAGGAAGATAACGAGGGGGTGAAAACGCCCTCCCCCCCCAGCCAATGGCGTTCGGCTGAGACCCCACCCAATGCCGAGTCAACACTCGTTTATAACTTTTAGAGTCGCTGTGTTTAAGGTGTGATTTGGGGTGTTAATGAGTGTTATATTGTGATTTGATATGCTTTTTAGATTTATGTTCTGATGTTTATGCATATTATTCTTTATCAATTTTAGGTAACTTTGGACTTGAGCTGCAATCGGGCAACTGTTGCCTACTGCTTATATATTTGAATCAACTGAACTGATACTTATACTTTCAATACTTTTCAGAGTAATTTTATATATAGTATAAATCACACATATATTTTAAAATAATAGTAATTATGACTCTCTGAAAACACTAATGTCTCTGAGACCTGATAGTGAATGAACAATAAGATAAAACAAATCAACAATCAATTACATTATCGAAAGCAAGCATATCTTTCAGGACCTGTACCTAATACCTTTGCAGATGCTATCCAAATTCAGCAATATTAATAACTTTACAACATCGTATTCGCAAGATGTCGAAGGTATTGTCCTTAGCCATACGCCTATAAGATAGAACGTTGAATAAGTTCACAAATGTATATCTTCACCAGACAGTTATTAATATTAATATTAAATAGACAATAATTATTTATAAATAAGGAAAGCTTAAGTGTGACATTGCGACTCACACCTACAGTCCTACACCTAATCACATAGATAATGTTTTTCACTGAATGGTGACCGATCCGTCATCGATTTACTGTCCACTGACACGTCACACAAAATTCACCGAACAAACATATCGTGACAGATGGCAGTTGATTGTTTTAAATTGCATCAACCGACATTATAGTCCGTCATGCGTGGTCATCAGTAACTTTGGGAAAATTTTATATTTTCGGGTAGGTTCATTTGCATTCAAGTTGGTAAAATGACTAATTCGAACCAGTCGAAACGTATCATGTGCGTAGCGCAGTAGCCGGTCAGGCCATAAATCTGACAGACTACTAGTGATGGCTCCCTCTTTGAGGAATCCTTCGATCAACAACATCTTCGCTCTAGCTGAACATTAGCGTTTCGCTTCACTGCCACCCATTGAACGTCATTGATCTTACCACACTGACCGACCTCGCTTGATGTGCATTTCATGTGTCGATCAATGATCAATCAATGCTCAGGGACATTGATCATGACTTGCAATTAATGTGCGAAGAGCTCGGAAAAGGAGGGTTCCACCAGGCGGCCCGCCGGGTGTAGGGGAATCATTTAGGAATAATCCCGGGAGGACTGTCATTGGATGAGGCGGCCTCTCATTGGAGGACTCTTACTGGAGGACTTGTGGACGCTCTTACGCTGATTGAGTGATTTCGGGACTGTCTGGGGCAAGGTTTTATTAATCGTGTCGTGAATTATAGGTCACAATCTGCAAGATGGAGTCGATGACCTGAATTAAATCGCTGCTGAGCAGCCGTTCGCCACGGGCTCTGGAAGGCCTGCCGAGCCGCGACAGTGCTGCCGCGCGGCGGGCGATACCCCAACTAATGCCGGACCCGTAGTGACACCTTTCGGAGGGAAATGGAAGCTGAAACTCTGCGTGCGTCATGCATGCTGCGATCCTCCTGCGGAACAAGCGGCCAACTCGCAAGAAGAAGAAAGGCAGTGGAAAGTTTGACCCTCCGCCGAGGCACGTGGCCACGAGAGAGATACCTCCGTTCCCGCCGCATCCACCGTTCAAGGCCTGGGCGACCGAGTCGCAGACGACACAGCCGCCAGTGAAAAAGACGCAGAAGGTAAGGAGCTGTCATGGCCTAAGTGGCAGCACGGTCTTGACGTGACGATTGAAGGTGGCAGCACCGTCAAAGGTGAACGCGCTATAGGCGAAATATAGGTATGTGTTCTGCTGTTTTGATGTTAGGGCCAGTGGCTCCGCCACATGGGACGTGTCCTCTCGTTTTTGAGTGAGGGGAGATTATCCCCCAAGTGTTCTGACCAGCAAGGTTGGTAAAAATAAATGTTCAGCGCAGCACTCTACCTACATAATACATATGTACCTTTTCCTTAAAAACTTCTGCGAAGCGAAGCTTTTGAGCCCCCCCCTCAGCAAAGCCCGCCCCTCAGCTTTTCGCAGGTTTTCGCTAACTTTCGCTGACAGCTTTCATGGGAGGTAATATCTTGAGCAGCTGGTTATTGATTCTTCTTTGTGAAATTATTCAATCAATTTCTATTTTTGAACCTGAGATGATATGTATTATGCAAACTTCGATTTATGATACCATTTGGCATTTTCAAGTGTCTTTTTTAATTAAAAAACATTGGATTTCAACATTTTAATAGCTGGTGTAATTTACTATAACATTAACTGACCATAATTACAATTATATAGATCGTTAAAACATTGTTACAGCAAATAGCAATAACTTGTTCGTGTAAATAAATGAAACCACTAAGACTGCATTGCATTTGCACAAATTCCCATGAGTTCTTGGAATTGTTAAAAATCGTCAAATCTTGTGTTTCAATCAGCTTTTACTCAATGTGGGTTTGATTCAATTACGATTCATGAATCAAGAGATATTGTGATTTTTTATTCAAATAATTGTGTTTGAACGATTCCAATCGATTAAAGGGATCATAAGACTTGTTTCAACTTTATTGTAAGTGGCAATGCAGTTTGCTACACAATGCTAAGTAATATTGCATATTTTAGTCATAAGGCTTGAAAATGTCTCTAAGTATACCAAAATCACGTTGAAACTTCGTTTGGGTTCCACGCAAATAAGTGCATCCAATTGGTCGGCGAGCTGCCATGGTCAGAGCCGTAGAAATAAGACACGTAAACCCGTGGCTTTTCTTCCGTATCTCCTGCAATGATTATGGGACCCAAATAGCGAAAGACAAAAATTTGGTTCCCAATAAGTCGTTTCATTACTCAGTTCATGCAAATCGATATAATGTCATTCTTTAATTTACTCGGGCATCCACCGCATCATTCAAATAACAGTAACTCCAATCGCCCAAAACGAAGGTTGAAGGGATGTTGAAGGGCCGGCCATTTTAAGCCCTCAAATATTCAATTAAATGTATGCAAACATTAATTCCTTTAGGCATCGTCATGGGAAAATCAGTTGAGATGATGACTTATGAAACCAATTGTATTATAGCAATATGTGATTCGGCTGATGACCGGTATGCATTCGTCCTGCTTCAACATTCGCATCGATGTCCCTGGGTTCTGTGTTATAATTTAGAGCGCGTAGTTGGGAAACATTTCGACGATTATCAGGCGCACCATGCATCGGCAATTGACCACCACTATGCTTACACTGTGTGTGATACCACGTTTTTTAAATTGGCATTGCTTGTATCAAGAGCGCATTATATGCCTCACTTTGCATTTATAGAGCGGAAAAGCATTGTGACCCAGAATTGCATATGGCTATATAATTAGAATGTAATAATAGCAAAGCTTATCAAATGTTTATTAATATACAAATTTCGGTCGAAATGGGTTAATAACGTTTGATACACATTGCTGCATCGCTTCCATCCCACAGAAAATTATTAGAAGACATTCGAGAAGGTCTTATGATCCCTTTAAGTTACAGATGTATCAATATCCAGTCTCGTCTTGGTGACATGGTCTTGTTGGTCAGATTGATAAGCACGCCACTGCTGGTGATTTTACCTTTGCAAAAAAATGCCAACGAAATACTCGAAACCTAAAACCACCACTGGTTCCAACAAATAATGTTGAATGACAAAAATTGTTGCGACCTACTCTTCCGTAAATGCTAATTTCCTACAAAATATTATGTATATACAAAATAAAGGTAGCTTGTATGTTATCCTCACCCGGGTAGAGGGGGGGATATATACAAGTATCACTGCGTGTCCGGGTAGGGGGGGGGGTACGACCTCCCCTTGGCGTTTCGCCCCTAGTTGAGATTACAAAACGAGCGTGTTGCTTTTGACGAGAGGAAGCCATTGACACCAAAAGTTAAGGTCCTGGGTCAATAGGTGACCTCTGAGATCAGGTAAATGACCCAAATGTCACAAATCATAAATATGTGAAAAATGAATACCGATCGAGCCAAAATGGTAAAGGAGCACCTTAGTATGAAAATGCATGCCAAATTTGAAATCAGCGTAAAAAATTACCTAAAAACGGCCAAATGATAAAAAGGTCAGTTCAGGTCATCTGAGGTCAGTAACCTCGGTTGACCTGTGGAAGCGCGTGACCCCAGTGGAACATATAGTTATGTGAAATGGATCCCAGATTTGAAATCAGTGTCACAAACATTCCTAGAAACAAGCGATCAGAATGAAAAAATGAGGTCATCGGAGGTCAGTGACCTCGGTTGACCTCAGAAAAGGTTAGTCGAGGTCACCATATCAATAGAAGCCATAACTGTCACCTGGAAACACCTTTGCATATTTGCATATGCTCCTGAACAACGAACACTCGGAAACTGCACATGTAACAAGGGTCGATGCTACGGGACGCCAGTTTGCGGCCTGACATGACGTTGATAAACAGCATAGAACTGAGGTTCATCAAAAAGTGGAAGTAAATAATATTTTCACCGTATGTGTAAATTGTTCAAAAGTAGGATTACGAAAGCTTCACTAGTATCGGTTGCATAACTACGTGATTTGGGAAAAACCGAGGAGTGCATTTCGGCAATCGGCGCTCCTACCCGGGCGAGGTTAACCCGCGTATTGATCGGAGGGAGGAAAAGTGACCCTCCTGTCGAATATTCGCGTTAACATACAAACCATTCAAGATATCAACCTGCAACTTTCAGTACCTCTTCTTCAATAAATTACACTCGGGCGGAAAAATTACAAATGTTTTTATTTGTGTATGGTATACCTTTTAGTGAAACGTCACGTTCTCGAACTTTAGCCGCATTAAAAATCACCCAAGTTTTAAGCAGCTGTGAAAATAATTACATTTAATGATAAGCAGAAACCCCAAAAAAACTGAAAGATTAGGAAAGCTATAACAGCATAACAACGTATATGCTGTATCATATAGAAACAGTTATATACAACAGCAATCTCAAAATTGCAAATCTTTATATTTTATAACCACATTTTATAGAGGGGAATGTTTTTTTGTTTCACAATCTCAAACCGAAATAATGTTTAAACAGTGGTTTTTCAAGCAAATATTCAAACCAAGTTTCAAAAGGTATCACCAATTTTGTATCTTAGTAATATATCCTTTTAAGCACAACGACCTATGCGCAAGCTCAGCGATAAAATCACGATTTTTTTTAATGGCTGTAAAAAAATCAAAGATAAACTAGAATGAAGAAAATGAGATAGACAAATAAATGTTCTTTAACAGAACTTATCTCAAAATTATAACATTAAAATTTGTTAACCCATTTTTTTTTTCTCGAAAAATGTAAAAAACTAGAGATGTATGTGAAAGCAAAATGATACAACAATACACAAACCAAGTTTTAAATAAAGAGCCCCATTTTTTACTAAGAAGGGTGTATTTTTTTATTTTTTTTACTGAGACGTTAACTGATGACGTTATATTATATAATTGCGTTTTCATGCTTTTTTGACAAATTACAGGACAACAAATGTCAGCCAGGTATTCTCTGAGAATAAACTGATCTAGAAACATGAATTAGGATTTTCAATTTAAAACATTGGACCTCATTGCAGAGTCTAAAATGACTTTCTCTTCTACCCGAGAATAGAGCAAATTTGGAGAAACTTAAAAAGAGAGAAAAATTAGGGTATATATCATGGCCGATGACAGTATGTTAACGCCTTGCATGCTTCTTGTTTCAATGTTTCTCCTTCGTTTAGAACATAAATGCTCTGGCAAATTCGCACAATTTAGTGTTGCCCCGACTTACCGCACTTTCTGTCTTTTACGGTTGAGATTTCCGAAGTCCAGAGCGAGCGTAGAAGAAGTGCTGTCGTCGATGGTCCAGTTAGTTGTCCTCCATTATTTGGAATTTCGTCTAATCGGCAAAGTTCATAAAGAAACGGTTTTTAGGGCCTCGGCTCACCCAAGACCTTGGACAGGGAATTCTCTCAGTTCACATATAACGGCCACGTTACCCGCGAGACTGACACTTTACCGGGACACCGGTTGTGGTGGGTCCGTACCCGTATCTGGCTCGGCAACGAAAACAGGAGCGCCGCAGCGCGAGGGCCGGCAATCGGCATGCATTATTAACGGCAAAGGATATCACACGCCGGTGAGAACGAGAGTTTCTCATTTTTTAGGAAATATAAAGTACTATGTGCAAATGTGTGTCAAATGGAAGCAGACTTAGGGTAGGGTTAAATGTTTTTAATCTTGACAGAGGATCCAATTCTTGCCTAATCACAGCCTAATATGGGTTCGACTTCGCGCATACTTACCCAACACCGAATATACGCCATAGCTAAAATGAAAGAAGATATGGCCATGCACAAGCTGATCTACAAAATTATTTTTTTGGGAGAAGTCTGCAATCGTCTATAGAAATCGGGCACTGTTTTAGACTCTGCTCCATTGACCTGAATTTTTCATCAGCTTAACTTACTTCAATTATTAAGTCACATGAACATTGATTTGATCCATAACTCGAATTTATAGTATCCAAACACCATTTGAAATGTGTGCATGACTTTCGTTTTTTATCGAGATAGTGACCTTTTTTTTCTACCTGATCTTTGACCTGACATTTGCAAAATATCCTTATTTGCCATGTAGGGATGTGTAGTATCATACCTTTGGGGGCACTTTGGGTGATTATGGGTCGCATTCAGAGGCTCCGGATGGAAAGTATGGTCCACAAACTCAAGTGTCTCGATTTTGACCTTTGACCCAACGTTGATCTGACACGCAACCTCAATTAAAAAATTCTGAGTATGCTTAAGATGCGTCTTGTTGAGAGCTTTCTAACGCTGCCTAGCACGTATCGCTACGATCATCGGTTTCGGAGATAACGAGGGGGCAATATTTGCCCCCCGATAAATGGCGTTCGGATAAAATCCCGGTCAAGCGTGGGTTAAAGAACCACTCATTAACAATTTGCAAATTCACTCGCTAGGAGTCTGAGCTTTCCACGCCATGCTGGTGACGTCAGAACCAGAAGGGGGCAGCACACAAGCATTTGTAGACCCATTCTGACCTATGAAGTGCCCAGTCTGGCCTTTAGAGGCCCCATTTTGACCTCAACAAAACTCTCGTAGAAGTTCCACTCTGACCTGCAGATTGTCCACTCCATAGGCATCACTCTGACCTTAACCCTATTCCTGGACGGATTAAAAGTATACCAATCGGTCGGGGGTCACCCCTGTGAGCTCAGCTGACATAGTCATAAAATTTGGTCTGTGGGTAGGGGTTATATTTATTTTTTAAACTTCACCCTATTTGCTGCGGGGTGGGGAAGATTCTGCCCCCCGGGAGTTTTTCGCCCGCCGCTTCTTAACCGTTACAGTTAGCGTACTGAAACTTTCTGAATTTCCTTATAATTGAATTACGCGTCTTGTGACATAGTTTTGAAAAATCAAGCTGGCAGAGGCAATGCAAGGCTCATGTTGTTGTTTTGTTTTTGTTTTTTGGGGGGGACATTACGAATGCCCTTGTGCGGCGCATACTTCCTTCGTTGTTTGCGGTGCAATACATTCGTCAGAAACGATGGCACTGCTATATACATCACACAAACTTGGAATGTACATATTTAGGGACAGAGGCGCACTCAGGTATATCAAATGGAAGGTGATACCCTCCGTCAAATAAGGTCCAACTTCCTATTAGTAAGATGATGAAAGGCGTTCCGCACATGATGCCCCACGATGCTTACCTGAATCTGCCATTGCACAATACATTTAATTTATAAAACTACCGCAACAAAAGCACGTGCGACGTATATATTATCCCAAACGATTAATACAAGCACATATTTGTTAGCCCGAAAATTCCCACATTTTACATCTCCTGAATCCGCCTATGATTTTTTTTTGTATTTTTCCTTCTTATATATTGAAGACCAGTACATTGGAAGCTCAAAAACGTTTTTGACATGCCAATCGGTCCAACCACCTGGCCGCAATGACCATTAAAAAACACCAACAAATTTCGTATTTTTGGCCCCTGTCCCCCACTTTTAAACAAAAATGAAATTTTGTGTTCCAAAAATAAAGATCTTGTCATGACGAATCGAATGGTGTCCGTCCAATTGAATTCGGCCAAGCATGTCTCGAGATATCTGGGGAGCATATCTTGCCCCCCGCAGGTTAACGTATTTCTGGCAGCCACGGCCAGGCGGATAGGGTTAAAATTGACAATTTCACACGACACGGCCCCGGACCAAAATCTACAGCCGAGGCAAAGTGCGCTCTGTGACCCCATGACCAGAGACTATCATGGGTGCCCAAACCCCAAGCCAGCCCAGCCGGAAGCCATAACACCAAGCCCAGACCCAGACAAGACCCCATTCAAACATAATATTGAGAAACCATGCCCATTGGGCCCATTCAGATAAGACAGATGATTATTTTCACAAAAATTTGCAACCAAAACCCTGCATGTTGACTTTTCATACTATTAACGAAAAATATAGTACTAATAGTTATAAGGCAAACCTGTGTGTGCTGTTATGATTTATACTTATCGAGCAACTTTGCGGTCCAACATTAATTCTAATTTATTTATTTATTTATTTATTATTTGGCATAAATCGCCGACGGGATTTAACATCAAAAATGCGGCGCAAGTCACATGGATAAACAACACGCAATTGACATACTTAAAAGATCACTGTAAAATATCCCCTACTACTAATTAAAGCGATGATAAAGTTGGTGAAGCACAAAAATAGATTTGATATACGATTAAAAAAATGCGAAAAAATGGATATGGGATGAATTAGTAAAAATAAAAATAAAAAATAAAAATGATAAACTAAATGACCAAAATGAAGATAAATACAAATGACAAACGATGTTTAAAATTCAAATTGTAAATAAAATGTATCAACAGTTACACACAGCATTACCTTGCACAGTTTTGACTCCAATGACAAAAACGAATCATACATATCGCATTAGTAACCTACTACAATCGAAGCCACATATGACCTTACTTTGCCACGGAATGATAAGAGCAGTGTCTAGAGAATAGGTTCTCCACCGTGGAACATTTCTCTTATACGAGCCTATTGTAGTCTGTGCTTTGTTCAGTAATTCGAAACGATATATTATCTATTTAGCCTGACGTTTAACTTCAACTTCCACTTTTTTACCACTGATTTAACTTGTTAAGATCATCCTGAAGAACTTGGGCGTCGGAGTAACTACAAATTGTCCTATATAATTTTGCATCATCCGCGAACATCAGAACCTCAGAGGACATCCCAATTGGCAGATCGTTGATATACATGGCGAACAATAAAGCAGATATTATTCCTCCCTCGGGGAGTACCCGAGTAGCCCGACACCCACGCGGAGCACTGCCCGCTTAGACTACTACGGTTGATGCCTGTTTTCTAGATATGAAGTGAACCATTGCAATGCACAACCCGAGATATGGTAGGATTTTTTTTTTTAGTTTGTGAATTAGGAGAGCATGGTTTATACTTTGGAAGGCTGCGGAAAAATCGGTATAAATGTAGTCAGTTTGGGAGCGTTCTTCAATGGATTCCCAGGCAGTATTGGATCAGACCTAAGATCAGACATGATTTAACAAATCTTACTGCCCTATTACTTACCACGATATATTGTCATGTAATTGCCAAAGTCTAATGTTTAAGTAACCTATATCATTCAAAAAACATAATTACCTGGTTAAACATCTGGTTGTCAAGTAAAAAATAACGCTTAGCGACATTATTCCAAAATTGCCATACCCATGCCCACCCAGTACCATGCAAAGTCAAAAAATGCATACCCAACCCAGACAATCGGAATAATTGAGTGGGCACCCATGGGTGCACCCGACCCATGATGTCCCTACCCGTGAACTGAGGGGCCTTCCTGTACTGGCTATGGGCCCATTAGGCATGTTTAGGGCTCTTTTCACTCGACCAGGAGCCCTTTCGGTCTAGCCAGAGGCCCTTACGACCTGTCCAGGGGACAAAAGTAAAAAACGCTTGTGCAGAATGGCCTTTTCGGCCCTGGATCAAACTTGAAAGTTTTTTTGGGGGCACCCGATTTATGGATCATGATCGCACTTTTTACCATCCCTGGTGCTTGGCCAAACACTGTGTACAGTGGCTCTGGCACGACCGCAAAGTATCTAGGCTCTCTTATGCAGTTAACTATGTTTAAATCAAACTCACCTAACTTTGTACAAACTGTTGAGATTTCCTTAAATAAAAAAGATGGCAAACATACGGTCGATGTAAGCCGCTTAAGTAGAATGGCACAGTGCCCCTTACATCCGTTTTTTGTGTTTTAGAGCATCTCCAACGTGCATCCCTAATGTTTTTCTTTTGCTTAATCTGCACCCGTGACTGGTAAACTTGTTTGCCGGTGGCGAGGCGGCGGAGAGCAGCTCACTGACTGGCCACTGGCCAGCTGTAAGGCAGCGTAAGACCCGGGAGCAGCAGCGGCTCCAGCGGAGAAACTGAAGCGAGCTGCTGGGCTGATGAAGCTCAGTTGCTCCGAAGCTCGACCGGAGGCGGCTGGCTGCGCTCGCCTCTTCGGTGCCCGTTTCGCGGGTTCCGCCGCCTGCAGGCGAGCGAGATCGGGCAGGCCGGGCTGGACACGCGGCTGGCTCAGCCGTGCGAGGCGGCCTATTATTGTTTCCATGGTGTTAAGAATAAAGAACAAACGGAGAAAATAGACCCAGCATGCAAAATATTCCTCTGTTTTTCCTCTTTTTCAAGTATTCTTTAGCAATATTCCTCCTTTAGACCGGAGTTAGGAGTAGGAGTCGTAGTCATTTTTTTGGCAGGACCAGAGTCGGAGTCAGAGTCGGAGTTGCTTGAATTATGTCGACTCTGCAGCCGTTCTGAAGAGTGAGCTAGTCAGTCACCTACCTACTCATTCGCGGCTGATATGATGGGCATGCCTTTGTGTGTTACACCCGTATGTTTTTAACCTCACCTTGTTTTGCTTAGCACGTGCATTCGCTCCCGTAGCATTGATCCCCAACCTAAATATAAAGCTTTTGGTTATATATACAGCACAAGGTAAGCAATATATCACCTTGAGAAAGCCGTTTTGAACAAATTATCGCTAACACCCATTTGCGACGTAAGGTTTGGACATCGATTCACCGAACTCCAGACCGGCATTGTTGCCACAGTGGCATCGTTTGGCGTGTCATGCCGTGACGTCACGCCTTTCGCGTACCATGTCGGCTCTTTGGACGTTATCTTCGATGCTGGCGACCTAATGAGGGCTGGAATGGCGTGTCATGTAGTGCCCCGCACGAGCACTGGCAGTGCAGCTGGGCTATGGTATACCTGCAGCGGTTATGCTATGGTATGCTTGATGTGATTCTTATCAGTGGTTTCGTAGAAAACAAGACAAAAGTATAGTTCAAATTACATACATGCAATACCCCAAAAATATGTCCCGCTTTCAGCGGAAAGGCGAATGTATGTCCTATTATCCGACATTAATCCATTATCTATGCATGCTGCAATAAGAAACTTATGATATTATTGATCCAGTAAGGTGAGTATAGGCATTGTGCAAACAAAATCAAGTTATAAGTCACTAGGTCTGATTAGATAATGCTCTATAAAGGGCAGCGTACAAATTATACACATACAAATTTCGACCCATAGATTTTTAAGTTATAAAGTACGAAGCAGCTATACCTCTTTTTAGAAATTATAGGATCATTGTGTTTAATAATCTAGCTTAGTATTTAAAGACAATATGTCTGTCTGTCTGTTCGCACAGTCTCATTTAATTCACGTGCTGGATTGGTACGGAATGGATACCTCCAACCTGGAGATGCCAGCGAATTAGAAGTGCGTTACATACTACATAGGACACGTGGTGGTTGTGCGGGGAGGAGTGGGGGAGGAGGAATTATTTTTCGGTAGGGTACCTCCATCCAGGGGATACAAGACACCATCCAGGAGGCTCGGGTGTATGACGGGTACAAAAAGGCATTATAGGTACGACGGGTGTGCCACGGGTAGTACGGGTTATCAATCCCTAATTGCATATCACTGGTTTGCACCACCACTCAACCTGTAATCGCCCAGTGGAGCGGACGGGTTAGCACTTAGCACTAGTAAGTATCTATAGCACTATAACATAATTGGTTTGAATCAATAGAGCTATGTTGCCATTTTTGACGTTATGGCGTGCTGCAGACTGACAATGTCCACTGTGTTTAATCAACAGTGCTGGTTCAAAACGTTTTTTTCAGGAATGATATTCGACGGCATCCAGTGTGCTGTTAACCTACGCACTACAGGGGGGGGGGAGATTTCAACCCCTCAGGTTTTTTCAAGAGTAGCGGAAAAACGGCGGCGCACAGCGCCACCAAATTTCGTACACGTGTTCGGCATAAATTACCCACACTTTGACAGAGTTTTGACTTCAGTTAATCTCAGGTTATGTCACAAGGTCACGTCAAGTGATCTTACCTCCAAAAATGTTTGTGTTCTTGCCAAAGCCACAGTTTTTTTTTCCGAAAGTTTTGAAACGCGCATGATTTCATAAGGTAATCAGTACCTACAATCGGTATATCTTGGATTTTTCGTATCGGTGACCAAAGGTCAGGTCAATTTCCTGACCTCCCCATTATTAGTGAACGGGGAAAAATGCAAATGCTTCCCATTCAGAGAAATCGCATTGAATCAGACCATTTCTTACAGAATCATATTATTTTAGCTCATGGTTGATGACCCGGGTGCATTTGTTGCTCAGTGTTATCTGCAAGGTCATCTGAGGTCATCTGAGATCATCAGCATTGTTTTGCTGATAAATATTGATAGAATGAAGATAGAGAAGATCGGGTGACACCAAAATGTTTGTCTTGTTGAGCTGCGTCGCCCCATATGCAACATGACCTACCTGGGTCATCAAATGACCTTGTCATGAGGTCAAACTTATCAGTTGACCCAAACAGGTTACCACTTACTTATTGTAAAGCGCCTTAACGAAACAAACACGATGGCGTCGATGTTTTATCTTTATCTTTGTTAGGTGAGATGCTATTCACGAAAAACTGCCTTTTCAAAAATACGCTTTTTTACATATCATGACCTCTGGGGCCTAAGCTATTTAACCTACCTAAAATCTGAGTACAAATCGTTAATTGCATTTTTCAAGAGCTTTTGATTGCTTTTTTAAATAATTTGTTCGTCACTATCATAGTTTCCGAGATATTCGGGGGTTTCTGGGGCAGAGTCCTAAAACCGGAAAAAAGTTGACCTTGGATGACCACTGGTGACCACAATGTTGACCTGATCTAAGAAAAGCTCGATATACGTTTGACAGAGCTTGTCTTGGGCTATCTAATGCCGTTTTTTGCTTGTCGCTACTTTGCGTAGTTTTTTAGATATCACGGGGGGCGGAAATCAACCCCCCCTGCAGTTCGTGTTCGGCGCGAACCCCCTGCAGTGCGCGGGTTAATGAATTGGTGTAGTATTTTGTCGGAATATGTTATAGCCTGACAAATTAAAATGTTCAGAATCCAGTTGCATTGACAGTGCAGGGTGGGTGGTACGACACCCCCTCTGGCGTTTCGCCCCTAACTGAGCGGAGCCTCCATTACAAAACGAGCCTGTTGCTTGTGACCATAGGAAGCCATTGACACCCGATGTTAAGGTCCTGGGTTATTAGGTCATGTCTCTGAAGTCATGTCAATATCCCGGATGTTATCAAATCGTTAATGTGCAGTAACTGAATAATGATCGAGCTAAAATCGTGAATAAACATATAATTATGCATAATGCATGCCAAAACTGAAATCAGCATTACAAAATGACCTAAAAATGTTTTCAAATTACGAAACGGTCATATCAAATAATCTCAGGTCAGTGACGTCAGATAGCCAGTCGAAGCGCATGACCCCGGTGAAACATATCATTATGTAAAATGGATCCCAGACTTAAAATCAGCGTCACAAAATGTCCTGGAAACTATTAGAAACCAAAAAAAGACATTTAATATCATCGGAGGTCAGTTACCTCGATTGACCTCTCAAAAGTTCAATCCAGATCACAATATCAATGGAAACCACAACTTTCACCTGGAAACACTTGTGCTTATGCTCCTGAACAACACACACTCGGAAATTGCACAAGTTACAAACATCGTTACTTCGGGACTGCGCCTGACATGACCTTGAGAAACAGATGAATGGTCACGGGTCATTGTATTTTTGTTTTAGAGTATGTGTCAAATGATCAAATGTAAGGTACTCAAAATTGCATCACAATCAACTGGTATTTACGCGAGTTACTCCCCCCCCCAAAAAAAAAAACGAGGGTTGGCATCCACCCTCATGCACTGGCGAGGTTTAAAGTCGTTTGGCATGCAGATGAAGTAATGGACAAGAAAATACGGGAAGATGCGTCAAAGAAGCTGCTCTCTAGCGTGCGCTTAGAGCCTTCCAGCTTACGTGTCACGCCGTGTACTCTCAATACAGAAATAGGGCCAAATCGATGGACCAAAGGCAACCAAGCCAAACATGTCCCACGCCGCGCCGGGGAACCGATTGACATGGCCTCCATCCACTACAGACCATTGACACGCATTCACTGCCGCGCGACAGCGCTCGGCGGCTGCGCTCGGAACCGCGGATCGACCTTTCCGAGTGCTCCGACTCTGTGCTGCCGTCACGCGCGGGGGTTGTCAGCCGAGGCTGCCGCCCACTGCTGGTCAATCGATGTAGGGTACCGGGCCTCACCGCCGCTGCCACACAGTCACGCCGCACGCGTCGTGCAACGCTCTCTAACGAGCACGCGCTGGCAGGCGTACCTCAAGGAGCCGTGCTGTGTCCACCACTGTTTGTCGTGAAGTGACAGAGGTGTGCGCAAAGTTACGAGAGAAAGGTGGTGTGAAGTGGTCGGTGTTGAGGGAATTTGTTGGGGGAAGTGCGGAACTGGTGGTGAGGGGTGGTGGTGTTTGGGGTAATTATGACGCGTTGTTCCCGACATAGGGTAATCGCCTTTTACTTTATATATTTACTTTGACTCTCGTGTGCGAGAGTTAATCATCCGCGATGATTATCCTCTGGACATCAGGTGCTGACAAATGTAGATGTCTGTTGAGTCTGGCGAATTGCATGATGCATTATGTCACTTGGTGAATCAAAACTTAGTAAAAGAGAAGAACTTTTCCAACGAGGGGAGCGAACAAAGTAGTCCCAAAAGCCTAGAGAAGGTGGACAACAGGCAAGAGTTGCGGCGAAATAAGATTGAAGAGGCTCATACCAGACAGCAAAGCTCCACCTGCCGTCAGCAATCTGGAAACTACCGAGAAGAGTCCGACTTGGCCTCAAGATGCTGATGTACCGTCCTCGCCTCCCGGGCGCTGCCCAGCGTCGCCAGTCACAGGCTGTGGAGGAAACGGTACGCAGCAGTTGCTATTATCAGTCACTGTTCACAATAGAAGGGGTAAAAGGCAGAGTAAGACAAAATCCATGCTGGACCAATGGCTTGCGTCATACTCCGCCTTGCACCCCTCATTATTTATAGTGAGTCCAATTTTGATACCGTTTTCGCTCCATGATGTCCCGATATTCCCGTATACAAAACGTTGAAAACTGAGCTCGGCGTGTTGTTGTATCGCTTGTGTTTTTACTTACCCCTAGTTAAAGATAAAGTTAGCTTAATTTAGAAATCATTCTTGCATACCTGCTGAGACACTTTGTTAGAAGGTTAAAATAAGTACTGTATTACTTTATTGGTGAAACACGTTATTCTATAGACAATGGATTGGATAGGTTACCAACTTTATATTTAGACAACAAAAAGGTAAAGTTCTGTACCTATTTATTGTCTACATATGAAGTTCGTTACTGTATTCAATAGTGATTGTTTACATAACGTGTTCCACCAATCAAGTAATACAGGAATAATTTTCACTTTTTACAAAACAAAAATATGTCTCAGAGGGTCTGAATTAATGATTTCACATGTGTAAGGTTTCATGTTATATCCCTCGACTCTCTCATCCCTTTATGTTTTTCTCGCTTGATTTTTGCTTATCTACTGGTAGATATTTAAGTTAGGGGTCGGTTAAGTCGATCGTACGGAGAACCCGGCCACCACGATGACCGGCGCGGTAGTGTTGAGAAGTTCATTTGTTATAAGAATCTAAAAACTTTTAAGATTTCTACTCACCAATACGTAAATGGAAGCGTTTGTTCAAGTTAACTGCAACTGACCAACCATCAGCTGTTGACGCTATTGCAATTTGATGAGGCGCCGATGCGCTTATACATTGTAGTTCCTGTTAACTGCGTGAAACGAATCTGGCACATCTGCCGCACTTGAGTTGTTGCCATGAAAACGTGCACTGACGCTTTGCTATTTGGTATCTCCTAAATTGGAAGACCAATCATTAGCAAAAACCTCAGTCGGAACAATGTCTTACATGGAAAGAAATCAAAATGTCTTCGAAAAAGACACAACAAAACTCAGAATTGGTATTTTCCCTTCGGAATTCATATTTTGATTTATGCTTATTAATGAGCTCAAATCAGGCATAATACGACATTAAATGGTTTCTGACTTTACAAAATTGGGCAGAATGTTTAAGAAAAAACATATCACTATTTACAATTGTTGCATAACGCTGCAATTAATTGATTTTAATACATAGCGGTGGCGAACTCGTTTAGGTCATTGGCTGAAAGGAAACTGCACATTGAACGATGATATTGTGAGACTGGGTGCCAAAAACGGACTTCATGGTGGTAATCAAATTTGATTGATCTTAAGCATAGCAAATTTAACATTGAACAGTGTCCATTTAACGCAGTTTGATATTGAATAATATTGTGCATCAGATTTGTGTCGTCATTTGTCGTTGATAAGGTATAGTTACCGAAAAAAGGAGACAACCCCATCCAATCCCTTTTCCGTGTTTTGTTTTCTCTCGGCCAACCTGGCTCACTTTTTATGACAGCGTCTATTATATATAAAACATTGCAATCAGGTTTCGACTCTTCCGTCCAAAATAGGACATACCACAACAATTAACACTGAAACTGATCGGCTTTCCAATGGTATCTTCCACAATGACTAAAATGGTGTATGGCGTCATGTTCCTTATTCTACCTATCAGTCACAGCGAAGCTGAACAAAGTTATGTACCTCCAATTGCCAATGTGCAGCTAGAACAGTCAAATTCATGGTTCAGAGAAAGCCTTTGGCATGCATTTGCGACGGAAAGGTTTGGCGACAATAAACCATACCGTAGCCATTCCGTGGATAACATACGAGCATAAGCGTGCAAGGCTTCCGGTCGGTTGCCATGGTCCGGTCGGTTGACACAAACAATCCGAATGGATAATGATCCAAAGTAAACTGGAAGATTATTATGCGATAACGACATCGAACAGCGAACTCATCTTCATGTTTATTTGCTATGGCTTATGTTTTAGGGGCCAGCGTTATCCTTGTACCTATCCTTCAACAGACTGCAGATGTGCACAGCGCCATTGGGGCTGGGCAGCAGCAGCAATCTCAGTTATGTATCCTACACCTACTCAACCATCCCGATCCTTATCTGACTCCTTGTCATAGTAGTTTTGGCCATTTTTCATTGTCATCTCGACATGAGAATTCACTGTATTGTGGACGTCGCTGTACGTCTAAAAATGTTTTTACGCCCAATTGTGCGCTGTTTTAACGTCTTGAAATCGCACCGTTAACCCCTGACGGATTCATGGGAGGGAGGGGGACAGGAAGGCCAAGCCCTTTCCCCAAACCGCCTGAAATCAGCGAAAATATGCCCATTTCCTTGATATATATATAATTACAATTTAAGCAAATTTTACAAAGAAAAGTTTGTTTTTAAATTAACTATCAATGCATATGCAAGCGAAGTACGATGAGTTTTTAGAACTGTGGGTAATTTTGGGGATACCCTCTCTTAACCACCCGTGCCTTCGAAACCATCGTTCTGGATCCGCCATTGCCGACAACCATTGAAATATTTACTTAGGATAATAACAACTAATAAGCACCGGGAACTGAGTGTTATTTTTAGGAGGGCCGTTCATTGTCGGAACACTATTGAACTCAATGCAATGACACATCTAAACCTATCAGTGGTAACGCAGGCACGACCCATTATTATAGCCTGCAATAGCACAATGAAGGATCTGGATATGTCCTGAAATTGCGAGGCAGAATACTAATATGATTTAAACATCCCCATTTATATGATGAGTTAAGTTAACCCTGCGAGTTACTGGGGTATATTCCGTAACGCGACTTACTTGGGGGGGGGGGGACTATTTATAGTTATCCCCTCTGATCTCTGGAACTACTTGACTGATCTTAAAAAATTAAAACGGCATTCGATAGCCCTGCAAAATTTTCAACGGAAACCTAATGTTGCTTACCTCAGGGTCACCGATGACGTCACAGGTCACATCAAAGACAAAATATTTGACCGCGTCATTAACATTTCGAAGAATGGAACGTGTCGCGCAAAAATGCGATATTAAACGCATAAGAAGTTTTGTTTTTTAATCGGTATGATTCGTGTGTCTGACACTTCTAAGTACCTAGTCTGAGCTGTTGATCATCTTGGGTCAGGTCAAGGTCATCCTTGGTCACGAGGTCAAACTGCAGATTACGATCATTAATAATTGTATCACATGTTTATGGGTTTGTTTTTTTAATAGAACACGAAAACATGACTGAAGAAAATTGTTTGTTCAATATAAATAGGAGAAAAGGCAAAAAGGAACGCATTTTATATGCATGGTAATGCCATCGAGGTTGTACAATTTTGTCTTTGAAAGATCGTAAGTCGGTCATTATTGACAATATTGATTTCAAACCTTGGTTAAAAATACTCATTGGAGTTGTCTTAATCATATGTATATTCCGTTTTTTTTGATAACTATTATTAGTTTCGAAAGTTTGTAAGATATAAATATAAATAGGAGAAAAGGCAAAAGGAACGCATTTTTATACATGGTAATGTCATCGAGGTTGTACAATTTTGTCTTTGAAAGATCGTAAGTCGGTCAAAATTGACGATATTGATTTCAACCTTGGTAAAAATACTAATTGGAGTTGTCTTCATCATATGTATATTCCGGTTTTTTGATAACTATGATTAGTTTTGAAAGTTTGTAAGAAACACAAAAACAAAATGCATTTGGGTTTCTCAAAATTGGTGAATTTCAGTTAACTTCGAAAAGTACGAGACTACAGTTTCATTTTGTTTATAACAATTGAAATTATCTTAAACAGTGTAATTTTGTAAAGCGTTTTCTGTAAAACCCTGAATTTTCAACAAAAAACGACGCACATGACGTCATTCTGACGTCGTTTCCGGTTAATTCATTTTTTTCCAACAACATGTGTTAAATTGAATTAAGAGGAGATATGGAAAGTTTGGTGACAATAACCTTGTTGGTTAGATATATATCGCAAAATATCGGAAGGGGGCAATAAATAGCGCCTCCCCCACTCCCCCTCCCCCAGTAGCTCGCGGGTTAAAGAAAATAGTTCACCTTCAACATGAGGTTTTTAACTGAGGTAGCAGTTTTGTAGTCCGTTTTGAAGAAAAAAAAAACTATCTGCAAGTTTGCTTGGCTGAAAGACTCTCCAGCCGAATATATTTGACTGTAATCAAAGGAATGTGGGCCTTAGGCAAAGCATGTCAATAAAGTGGGCTTTGCATAGGGAAGCGCAGACCTGGGCTAGCCTCTGCCTATGTATATATACAATCAGCCAATCAGCTTGCAGCTTTCAATTACCTTCGAATCTGATTGGCTGGAGTGCGACTGCTTTTGAATCTGATTGGCTGAGCATTTGATTCATTCGTGCGACGTAAGGACCAGCTGACTAAAGAGTATGCATATAGTTTTGAAACAATTAATAATTTATGTCCTTCTGTCCTGAATCAGCGCGATGCATGACAGTTTTGGACAATATGAAAAGACAATATTTCAAGTATTTCAACAATATTGCAACAATATTTCACAATATTTCAAAATAAAAACAAATCGTGTTTGGAAAAAAATACAAGGTGAATGATTTCCTTTAGGATCTTCGCTTGGTAGTTGAAAGTGACCTTCAAATTATGCCTAGAACAATCTGAATGACTTAATAAAGTCTTTTTTATATTATTGAAGTCATACAAAGATGAATAATACATGGTAAGGGAAAACTATGTAGCGAATAGTGAAAAACAAAACAGAAAGGCAACATGCTCAACCAAAAACGTTAAGAAAACGTACTGTTTATTTTGTTCACGATTGCAATAATATGGAAGTAGTTAAGCCGGTAATTACAAAGTTGGATGCATTTTCATTTGTATGATCTTTTCTAAAGCTTTGGTAAATTGTTTCAGATTTATTTTACCCTATTACACACACTTTTCAATGCTTCTTTATTTTCATTAACTTGGAAAAAGCATCATAACCACCCCACCCAGCCAACATTAACTTGGGCGCAGATCCAGGGACAATGGGATTAACCTATTCCCTGGGGGACAGATTCTGCCCCTCCGTAGTTTTTCTCCCACCGCTTCTGAACCGTTACGTCTATCGTGTCTTGAAACTTTCGGACTGTTCTTAATCATGAATGGACGCGTGTTCTCGTGCAAATTTTAAAAAATTCGGACCCAGCAGAGGCGGCTCCAGGGTTCATGTTTTTTGGAAGGGTCCGTTTCGAATTGCGGTGTGTGCGGCGCATACTTCCTTCGTAGTTTTGCGGTGAAATAAAAGCGTCAGAAACTAAGTCGATGCTTGTACATCTACATAATTGGATTATGCATATTTTGGGGGGGACAGAGGCGCACTCAAAGGTAAACATAAAATGGGAGGGACGATATTCTCCGTCAATTAAGGCCCAACTTCAAATAGGCAGGATGATAAAAGAACGTTCCCACATTTGGTGCCCCCAGTTGTTACCTGATCCGGCCTATGCAAAATTTGTTTTCATTTAAACAAATAACAGCAACAAGCCACATATGACGTTTCTACGTCCCAACACTAAGGAAAAAGCACATATTTTCATCCAAATTCTCCCGTTTTTTATCCTGATTGGCCTATGATTTTCTCGTTTTTGTCCTTTCACACATTGAAGAACATGGAATAGAAGCTCAAAAACGTATTTTTGCATGCAAATTTGGTCGAATCACATGGCCACAATGACCTTTCAAAAACACCGAAATTTCGTATTTTTGCCCTCTGGCCCCCAATTTTTAGAGCAAAACAGCAATTTCTGATCCAAAAAGGAAGGCTTACGTTACGACGAATCGAATGGTGTCCCTGTCCCATCGAAATCGGCCGAGCCGGTATCTCTATATCTGGGGGCGAATCTGCCCCCCACGCGGTTAACGTATTCTGGCCGCCCGCGGAATAGGGTTAACCATTTTACCCGATCAGTGCCCAAGTTAATTGTTGGCTGGGCCTGCTTACCTTTTTCTTCTAGCTTGTATAGACTCTCGCCCGAGTAATGGGGATTGGATGCCACCCCTCCTCGTTTTGTTCCGGAATTACTCACGTAGTTATCAACTGACCGCAATAAAACTAAAACTACTTCATTTGTAAACGAATTTGATACCTACTCTGAAAATTTCGTACTTTTAACTTAAATGACCCGTGACCTTAAATCTGTTTCACAAGGTCATGGCAGGCGCAACTGGTGTTCCGTAGTAACGATCCTTGTTACATGTGCAGTTTCCGAGTGTTTGTTGTTCAGGAGCATATGCAAAGATTTTCCAGGTGACAGTTGTGGCTTCCGCTGAGATGGTGAACTCGACTGATCTTTTCTAAGGTCAACCGAGGTCACTGACCTCCGATAACCTCATAATATTTTGTCTGGTCTCTTTCTAAGTAGGGGGAGACCGGCACAATGTTGGTCACTTTTTTGCTAATTGGCCCTGGCGGGCACACTTTTCAGAGTGTGTGATTGATACTTTCCATACTGTTACATACATCAATAGCTTCAAATCGTTTTTTAGAAGTTCAAGTGGTATCTCAGTTTGTTTCGACAACCAGTAGTCGAATAATGTGGCGGATGACTCATTTGCAGAACCTGCCCCATATACGGGCGCACGTGTCTTCACCTATGGGGGCACAGTTCTGTACAGATGATGGGCACTTACACATGTTATCACCGAACGGTCCAATTATAGTGGCGTCTCTGCAGGGGGAAGAGAGGGTTTCAATTCACGACCACCCTCAATAGTGTAGAAATGAACGGCTATATACGATCCCAGCCACTGCATTTTTGTGTTTTCTTGGTTATCATGCACGAATCAGAGTCCTTGAGTTCCGCCTATGATTTTTCAGTTATCTGAACTTTTCCCTTGGCATACATTAAGACCATGACAATAAAGCTCAAAACGCTTTTTGCATAAAAAAAATACGGTCGAATGACGTTGAAGCTACAAATGACCTTTCCAAGACATCCAATATTTTTCCCGATGTGTTGCCCCTTTTGCCCCCCCCCCCAGTTTTTTTAACAAAAAGCAGTTTCGGGGTACAAAAGAAAGACTTTGTCCGACGAATGAATGGTGTTTTCCCATCGAAATCGGCAAGCGGTTCTCGAGATCTCTGAGGGCAGAATCTGCCCCCGCAGGTTAACGTAATTCATGGGCCGTTCGTGAACTGCATCGGTACCACCCGATGCGTTTATATGCTTGCAGTGGTGTCCATATCTGTAAAACAACAGGCAATCTTTTTTATGGCGTTTATAAGCGATACGACAAGGAATCTATTGAACAGATTCAAGTGACAGACCTGCCCCAGATTGGTGACGAACCTGCCCCCACTCGACACTGGTCACACTTTTTCGTTGTTTACTGATAACGTGGGACAATGGGGCAAGAATAACGTGCGCACAATGTTCTTGACATTCCTAATCGGCACATGAACAGCAGTTAAAAGACATTATACAATGAGTCTGAATGGCCACAAACCAAACTTTTTGTTTCACATTAATTGAAAAAGTATATGATTTCTGATGACAAACAAACTTTTCCAATTGGACCAATCTGGTCGCAGGCATGTCGTTGCTTGATAGCTACGACCACTGCAAGCAAAAGAACATATGTTGACGGAAAACAACATTTATACCTGACGGTGGATAGTTCACGATCGAACCCCGCTGGACATAAATGTGCCCCGATGAACAAGAACGTGCCCTTCTCCCCTACAGTTTGTAACGCTGATTTAAAATCTGGGATCCATTTTACATAGTTATATGTTATACTAGGGTCATGCGCTTCCATAGGTCAACCGAGATCACTGACCTTAGATGACCTAGCATGGCCTTTTTGGAAATTTTTCAGTTTTTAGGTGACTTTGTGACGCTGATTTCAAATTTGGCATGTATTAAGCATACTAAGTTGTTTGTTCCATCATTTTGGCTCGATCCGTGTTCAATTTTCTTACATTAATCGATTTGTGGCATTGTGGTCAATGACCTCAGAGATCATATATTGACCCAAGACATTCAAATCAGGTGTCAATTGCTTCCTCTCGTCACAACGCAACACGCTCAATTTAAATCAAAGCTCTATCTCAATTAAGGGGCAGAAAGCCATGGTGGGGGCGTATTAGCCCCCCTACCCGGATACACAGTGATCTTGTCCTACCCGGTTGAGGGTTAACGCATGCCGGTCCATTGTTGTACAGACGTAAACAACCAGAAAACAACCAGAAAACAACCAGAAAACAACCAGAAAACAACCAGAAAGGAGCCGTAGTTGGCGATGAACGAGCGAGCACGAAGGAATGTGAGGTAAATTTAAACTCATCCGGGCAAGTTATTTCTGAGATGCAAAAAGATGTGCATGTTACATATACGCACGTGCAGAGACCCCTGACTTGTGGGAAAGTGACGGCTGAGTGGTTCCTAACCAGACACCAAAATTGCTCACAATCGGCTCAGCTGTTGCAAAGTTTTTGCGAGAAAATACTTTTCAACACCGCTCACACCGTTTACTTCTATGTGCGGTTGCAGAGATATGAACTTCTCAAAAGCGTCGCCACGAGCCGGGCCGCTCATATTCATACTGTTCCTTTACATCACGGAAGGACGACTTCGCGCTCGCTCATAATAATATGTATCGACGTTTTGTGTATTTATTTATCAGTACCGACCAATTAGCGGAGAGAATCGGCTTGACGCCATAAGTGCTTAGCACCAGGGCCTCCTCTAACATGTTAACTGGGGGGCTGCAGCCCCCCAGTGAAGCCGCCAGCCCCCCCAGTCGAGCCGAAATCGGGTTCACTGGGGGCCCAAATAAACTGTCATCGTGTATGTATGAAAACACGACAACCCTCAATTCGCGAAAATAAATAAAACTTCAATTGACGCAGATATAAAAAATGACTGTTAACATTAGTGAATAAGACTCAATGGTAACTTGCTAATTGACATACCACTTAGGTTTTTAGTGCGGAAAAATACCATTCCAACTAGTGTTTGACAATCATGGCAATTTCCGCGCTTTGTCCACTCCTGACAGTCGTGACAATTTTGGTATGGGGCGCCGGGCCTGTGATTTTTGTGATGCTGGACTGATCGCTGGATTTTTCGAAACTATGTTCGACCATTGGCGGCGGATTGTAGTTTCAGGCTGGGTGGGGGGGGGGGCAAAGCAATCTCTAAGGGCGTCAAGGACCTTTTTTGACTGTCCGCCACTTTCATATGGTCAGCCGGTCAGAGGCCTAAGGAGCCATGGGTGGGTCTTCATAAGGTTTTCAACTGGTCAAGAAGAGGCCTTGCCAAGCTTTTAACAGCTGCCATGGGTCCTATACCTCAGTGACCTGGTTATCATGTACTCGGCCGGTCTGGAGAAGGTATTTCACAGACCTACCGAGAGCTGGTCAAAGAAGTCCCAGACCGTCACAAACAATAATTCGACGGACCTTACAGAAGCCCTCGGCTTGTGTAAGAGGGATTTATAGCGTAGCTCTCAGAGCTGTGTAGGACGGTTGAGAAGTCCCTGTGCCAGTCTAGGAGGGCCCTAGCAGTCTGAGAGACGCGGCTGATCGAGACGGTATTGTCCTAACTCTGAGTGCACCTTTTGTTTGGTCTCAGCGGTCTCTTAGTTCGTTTGAAAGGCCCTCCGGGCGTCGGTCTGAGAAGGCTTCTGTCGCGACCTCAGAGGCCCGATCTGAAGGTCCTCTTTCCAGACCTCAAGCAGGGTCCATACTAAGGCCGAGAGAGCTTTTGTTGGTCGAGCAGGGAACTGAAAGTCTGGTAACAATACTGACAATACCTAATCAACGAAATACTGCAAAGTATGGAGGGGAGGCGAAATAGACCCACCGTATCACGTCTGTTAAGTTAACTGGATCCATGGCCGACAAAATATCTGTAGTTCATAGTTTTTGGGTTTTGGTCTTTTGGGTTCCAGTGACTAGGTGTCGTGGATCGAACCCAGGGACGGTGGAAGGGGAGGCAGGGGAGCTGCAGTCCCACGCCTAAACCATTGGGGAGGCAAACATTACTTTGTTCCCTAACATCTCAAGCAGGACCGGCCATAAAGGTATATTTTTGTAATAGATAAACCCTGGTTAGTAAGGCTATACGTAAGGTCACTTCAGGCATGGCTATGTACTCTCAGAACCCAGCACGGCGTTTGTTAAGACCATTCAAGGACACATAGTTAGAGTGGGGGTCATCTGGGGTGGGGTGGCATCGGGTCAAGCCTCAAAGACGATTAAAATTCATCGAAACCTACGCACTTATGATATGAAATACAACTCTAACACTTGTAAATAACGGAGGAAGGTTTCTTTTAACTTCAGTCCTTATGAAGACATTAGCGAAATCCGACTAAGCTTTCCATTTTGGTGTACAATTTTTTATCGCACACAAAAACAAATTTTGACCGTTATGGATCCGCTAGCGGCATCTTCAGGCCTACCCCATGAGAATTGGTCAAAAAAGTCCCAGACGGGTCACAAAATAATTCGAACCGACCATAAAGGCCTCCTAGGCCGAGCGCTATCAATCAATTTTGATATGGTCGAATAAATTACCACAGACCGCCTGTCAATCAACTGTTTCTGACATTTTAATTTGTGGTATAACATATTCCGAAAAATATACACCATTCATTAAAAATACTGAGCTTTTGAGGACTTAAATAACCTTACGCTATATATACGATTGGTGACTTCACAGTGAATGTGCGTACACGGACTTGAAGTCGTGGAACTTTAACCTGCGCCTGGTGGCCTCCGAGACAACTTCGACATGGTGGGGTTCAAAATGAACCCCCCACTTACTCAAAAACTGAAAAAGAAAAAGATAAGACGCGGAAAAAAAGACGTTAAAAGCTTTCAACATGTAGGTACATTATAAGTTTACAGGGAACAATTTTGGCTATGGTCAATATTGGAGTCGTCCGCGGTCATCAAGGGTGGAAAATTTAACAGTTTACAGGCTACTTGAACAGCCGCTATATCTCGTGAACTATGATAGCTGGAAACAAGCCGGAAACAAAATCAAAAGCTCAGCAAAATTAAACAAAGTTGGATGTCATCAAATTGAGCTCAGTCAAAGGTGATCCAGAGGTCCATCACCAAGGTGACAAATGTAGTTTTTAGTTTTTTTTCTGAAAATATTTTTTTCCCTAAAAAGGAAAAGATAAAATGCATTAACACATCGTGTTAGTCTCAACGATGGCGCTTTGAAATATCTTGTGACCTGGTAAGAATAAATTTCAAAATTTGACGCTCAGGTCAAGGTCATTGGTGACCGGTTTAGGTCATGTTGCATATGGGGGCGACGCGGCAGAACAGCCGAACACAGTGGTGTCAACTCTTGTCACTATCTATTGTATATCAAGAGTTATTAGCAAATCATGCTGATGAACCTCAGATGACCTCAGATGACCTTGCAGAGATCACCTGAGCCACCATTGCACCTTGGTCCCATACCAAATGAGCTAAAATAACATGATTCTGGAATATTTAGCCTTATCCAATGCATATTTTCTGATTTTCTGTTTAGGAAGCATTAGTTTATTTTCCCGTTCACTTATAATGGGGAGGTCAGAAAGTGGACCTTACCTTAGGTCACCGATGAAAAAAATCCGAGATGAACCAATTGTAGGTAATTATGATCTTATTAAATATTGCAAGTTTCAAATCTTTCAGACAAAAACTGTTGCTTTGGCACGATCACAAATATTTTGAAAGGTAAGGTCACTTGACGTGACCTTGTGAACCTGACTATGATACTGAAGTCAAATTTTTTGACAAAGTGTGGGAATTGAATGCTTCAAACGCTTACAAAGTTTAGTGGCTGCTGCGTGCCGCCGTTTTCCACTATTTCCGGAAAAACCTCAGGAAGGTCCAAATTGGACCCCCCACCAGGCGATGGTTAAAACCGACCGGCTTATTGATTCCAACTTAAAAAATGCGTTACCTTTTTAAGATTAAGTAATGCTTTAACCGTGTCATTTATTGCCATATTCGATGAATATGTAATCACATCATTGTGTATCGATGAGACAAACCATTGGTGAAATCGGTTTTACTCTACGATGCTTCATCACAAGTTATTCCTTTTAAAGGTAATTCGGTCTATTGTAAACACCAAAAAAAAAAAAATATTCAAACTTAATGGATAAGCTTGACCTAGTTTATTTGACTGAAGGTAAATTCTATGCAGTTTCTAGCAACAGAAATTATGATTATCTTTCGACGCGTTTTTTGGTCGCAGTCGCCTAACTTCTTTTAGTAATCTGATAAGAGACGGTTTTAGCAAAGAGCACTCATATATAGTAGAAAATTGACGCTTCTGTGACCTCAATATTTACTTGACCCCAAATAACACAAATATACTTCTGATATCAGCTTGTCTCGGTTATTAACAGCATTTTTCACTTGTCCGCTGCCCATCATTGAAAATCTGCGTGGCCCCCCCAGTGAAAATTCCTTACAGGAGGCCCTGCCTAGCACTGGCTTATTAGCAAATCAAATGAACACGGCCAAGACCTGACAATTGCCTTGCATAAGTTTGTTACACAGTGTGTCTATTTGTTACACAGTCTTCCTCATGTTTTAAAGGAGTGAAGCGCACCCCTGATACATACCTTTATTCAGTGTACTTGAAGGGACTGAACTTGCATCAACCACTCCTGTTTTCTCGACTAGGCCTCCTGTTTATCAATTACTGATGTTTGATGTAAAGATGATCACAGGTGTCAAAAGTGGAGCAGTTTAATAAACAATAATAACGCCTGACACGTTCTAACGCCGAATTTGTCATGCTAGTCGCGATGCAGTCGAGACTGACGCACTGCATCGCCAATAGCATGACAATCTTGCGTTTCGACGCGTCCGGGGTACGGTTTTCACCATTCATTGCACGCCGAAAGCAAAATACATTCCAACGGAAAACATAAATGCGTTTGAAGCGGCAAGAATATAAAATATCATAGCGATGTCTTTGCATCTTTAAGTAAATCGCATACCTTAGAGCTGTCGACCAGCCATCTATGTACATATTTGTTCTGCGATTTCAGTCTTCGGACAACTTGGAGTCAGCAGTTAACCCTATTCCCTGCGCGGGGGCAGATTCTGCCCCCCCCCGGTAGTTTTTCGCCCGCGGCTTCTGAACCGTTACGTCTATCGTCTTAAAATTTTCGGACTTTTCCTAAATATGAATGACGCGTGTTCTGTAAAATTTTGGGAAAATCGGCCCAGCAGAGGCGGCTCCAGGGTCATCTTTTTGGGAGGTCGTTTCGAATGCGGGTGTGCGGCGCATACTTCCTTCGTAGTTTGCGGTGGGAATAAAAGCGTCAGAAACTAAGTCGATGCTTTGTACATCCACATAATTGATTATACATATTTTGGGAAAAGGCGAACTCAGGTACATAAATGGGAAAGCGATATTCTCCGTCAATTTTAGGCCCAACTTCAAATAAGCAAGATGATAAAGGCGTTCCGCACATGGTGCCCCCACGTTGTTTACCTGAATCCGCCTATGCACAATTTGTTACAAAATAACAAATTACAGCAACAAAGCCTGCATGTGACGTTCCCAGGTCCCAAACACTAAGGAAAAACATTTTTTATCAAAAAAATCCTCCTATTTCTTATACCTGAGTACGCCTATGATTTTTCATTTTTGTACTTGTCCCTTTCTCACATTAAAGAGCATGACATTCATTGGAAGCTCAAAGACGTTTTTTGCATGAAAATTGGTCATATCACATGGCCACAATGACCTTTCAAAAAATACCCAAAATTTCCGTATTTTTGCCCCCTGGCCCCCCATTTTTGAACAAAAGAGCAATTTCGGGATCCAAAAAGAAAGATTTCGTCACTACAAATCGAATGGTGTTTGTCCCATCGAAATCGGCCAAGCGGTTCTTGAGATCTCTGTGGGGGGCAGAATCTGCCCCCCCCCCCACGCAGGTTAACGTAATTCTGGCCGCCCGCAGGGAATAGGGTTCCCTGTTCGGCGGTTTCATTAGTCCGCGTTTACATAGCGAGAGTGAGTTGTAAACTGCATGCACCACACCCAAACAGCGGCTGTCTACAGTCCCGCACACCTCCCGAGACGCAGCCTCCTCCGGGCCGTGACAAAGGTCACCGCAGAGGCGGCGCCAGGTACCAAGACGTAGGCAGCGCACTAAGGCGGCGCCCGGCACAAAGCAGGGAGAGTAAACGATATCACAATTCACAACAGCTGCGTCACATATTTCAGGGCTGCCAGATTCGCCTGAATGAATGTGTGTGTCGTTACCAAGTAACTGTCCACCAAATGAGGTGATGAAAGACTAACAATTATTCATGTTATATCAAATAAGGTGATGAAAGACTAACAATGTTTCATGTTATGTTAGTTTTCTGAACGCGTATGTGGGTGTCTTCCAAATGTCTCAAACGAGAAGCAGTCATTGCCGTTCGCTGTCAGGCTAGTCAGTCACACATGCAGCGAGATATCTGGTTGACTTGGGCTTCTGTTGGAGGTAACAAACACTGGACGACTAACGTCACAATTCTCCACTTCAAAATGCAAGTGGTAGTTAGCGTTATTGTCCATATCACAGCAAATAAAAGCGTTTAATTAACATATTTGCTCGTTACCAAAACACAGGATAGTCCGTTTAACAAGGTCTTCGCTCTTTGATCGTTATGTAGCACACCAGTTAAGGTCAAAAGCTCATAGCCACTCCCTGAATAATCAGCCTTGCTGCTGCTGTCGGCAGAGAGTCCTGCTAGTAACTACCGAGTCGCTGTTCACAGTGTTAATAATTCAGAGCAGGTCTGACCTATAGCGGCCACCGGTTCCACGTGTAGGTCAGACTCAGTCACAGGTGATCTGTGCTAGCGTTCAGTCCCATGTGTCAGTCAGTTCGAGCACCTGATCGTGGGCAAAAACGACGCCCTTGGGTACTGTTACACGCTGGTGCTGTGTGGTGCTGTGTGGTGCTGTGTGGTGCTGTGTGGTGCTGTGTGGTGCTGTGTGGTGTTGTGTGGTGCTGTGTGGTGCTGTGTGGTGCTGTGTGGTGCTGTTTGGTGCTGTTTGGTGCTGTGTGTTGTTGTGTGGTGTTGTGTGATGCTGTTTGGTGTAGTGTGGTACTGTTTGGTGCTGTGTGGTGCTGTGTGGTGCTGTGTGGTGCTGTGTGGTGCTGTGTGGTGCTGTGTGGTGCTGTGTGGTGTTTGGGTGCTGTGTGGTGCTGTGTGGTGTGTGTGGTGCTTATGTGGTCTGTGTATGCTGTGTGGTGTTGCTGTGGTGCTGTGTGGGTGCTGTATGGTGCTGTATGGTGCTGTGTGTGCTGTGTGGTGCTGTGTTGGTGCTGTGTGGTCTGGTGGTGTTGTGTGGTGCTTGTGTGGTGCTGTGTGGTGCTGTTTGGTGCTGTTTGGTGCTGTGTGTTGTTGTGTGGTGTTGTGTGATGCTGTTTGGTGTAGTGTGGTACTGTTTGGTGCTGTGTGGGCTGTGTGGTCTTGTGTGGTGCGTGTGGTCTGTGTGGTGCTGTGTGGTGGCTGTGTGTGCTGTTTGGTGCTGTGTGGTGCTGTGTGATGTAGTGTGATGTGTGTGGTGCTGTGTGGTGCTGTGGTGCTGTGTGGTGCTCGTGTGGTGCTGTGTGGTGCTGGTGTGGTGATATGTGGTCTGGTGTGGTGCGCGTTGTGTGCTGTGTGGGTGCTGTGTGGTGGCGTGTGGTGTTGTGTGGTGCCTGGTGTGTGAATGTGGTGTGTGTGTGTGGTGCTGTGTGGGTGCTACGGTGGCCTGACTGTCTAATGGGTGGCCATCTGAACATCATGTGTCTCGAAAAAAAAAATGTTATATAGTAGCTGGAGGCAGTAGCTTTTTGCTGGATTGGTTGGTGATTGATATGACCGAACAGAATGTCATAATTTCGGTAAGGGGACAGGGACTTTTGTGAAATTGTATCACTACATGGCATCTTCGTAGATATGATATCATAACAGTCCAGTCCCTGTACTGCCCGTCAAGTTGGTAGAATTTCCTTTTTTGTCTCGAGAAAGTGCACCATTTGACGTTTCAGGTCATAGGCTATAAAACTTTCCATGGATTAGCCGTGACCCATTTGCTTTAATACAAGTACGAGTACGTAATAAAACAAATTGTTAGTTCCATATTTTAGCAAACCAAGGTCAGTTTGAAGAATGGTATTTTATTACGGGTTTGTCGTTGCTGTTCAAAGGGAAGTACTCAGATTTATGTTGCTGTTGGCTGTGGCAACACAAATTGAAACCTTGCTGGCACAAGCAATTAACCACACTTAACAATCTGAGGCAATGTGTGACCGTGACGGTACTAAACAACAAATGATGTATTTAACATTACACGTTATCACTGTCTGTGTCTATTGTGGAACGTTAATCATCATTTTCCATTAGTTGTAATGAGTTATGAGGGTGTCTTGTTTGGAGCGGTCGGAAATTTCAAGGTTTGATGACAGGCATTCCATTGTCATTGTTTTATTTTATTTGTATAGCAGACAGGTTCATCATTATACATCACTTACAAATTAATACATTATACACGGATATAAATATGTGATGTAACACTCGCCGGGTTGTGGCTAGATGCCACCCCCTCGATTTTTGTTCTCACAAATATTCCACGAAGCTTGTAACCGATCGCGATGAAACTTGCAGTACTCTACTTTTGATTATAATGACACATACTCTAAAATTTACATACTCACATACTCTAAAAATGACACATACTCTAAAATTTAGAGCTTTCAATTTTCCTGACCCGTGACCTATGACCTATTTCTCAAGGTCTTGTCAGACGAAACTGGCGTCCAGTAGTAACGATCCTTGTTACATTTGCAGTTTCCGAGTGTTTGACTTTCAGCAGCAAATGCAAATGTGTCTCTAGGTGACAGGTGTGTCTTCTGCTGAGATTGTGATCTCGACTGACCTTTTTTAGGTCAACCGATGACTTCCGATGATTTGTTGGCTTCTGGCTGCTTATAGGATAGTTTTTGACGCTGATTTCAAATATTGGAGCCATTTGACATAACTATATTTTGTACTGGGGTCATGCGCATACAAAGGTCAACCGAACTCATTGACCTTAGATGACCTGAAATGACCTTTTTGGAATTTGGCAGTTTTTAGGTCATTTTTTGTTGCTGATTTCAAATTTGACATGCATTAGGCAAACTAAAATGTTCTTAACCATTTTTGCTCCATCAGTATTCAATATTCACACATTTACGATCTGTGACATTTTAGTCTTTGACATGACCTCAGAGGTCATTTCTGTAATTTCTGGTTGAATATATCATGTTTGCTTGAAGAAACTATCAAAAAGAAATAGAGTGATTTAATTATACCACATTCCAACACGCACACGCACGCGCACGCACGTGCACAGACGTGCACGGACGATCAGACACGAGCACGCACGAGCACGCACGAGCACGCACGAGCACGCACGAGCACGCACGAGCACGCACGGCACGCACGGCACGCACGAGCAGCACGAGCACGCACGAAGCACGCAGAGCACGCACGACACGGCCCGAGCACGCACGAGCACGCACGAGCAGCACGAGCAGCCACGAGCACGCACGAGCACGCCACGAGCACGCACGAGCACGCACGAGCACGCACGAGCACGCACGAGCACGCACGAGCACGCACGAGCACGCACGCCATGCGTACGGACACACACACACACACACACACACACACACCTCACTTAACCTCATGACCGTCACCACAGTCACACTCGGACGAGCTGTATCGAGCGGAACAAGGCACGGGTAACGTGGGGAACGTGACAACACAGCGTGTGAGTGGCGTCACAAACTGTGACGTCAAATTCAAGCCGTCGGTAGAGCTGGCGGCGAGGACTGCTGTGGTGCTAAAAGAGTAATGCAACTTCACTTGTAAAAATATTGGCAATACTAATTATATCTGAGTCGCTGTCAGGTGTAGTGTTCGCTTATAGATTAATTGGGGTCGTTATCATTCTTCAGCTTTATTCGCGTCCTAACACGCGCCCTGGAGGGACTATGAGAATTGCACGCACTGGAGGGGGGGATTCCGCTCCCCCTAAGATTGTGGCTCCCAAAACAATTACACATAACTTAATTTGCAGGGTAGAGATGTTTTGTGGGGAGCTCTGTTGCGTGAAAACTTCATGACCCTAGGTCAATATCTTCAAGGTCAAATGAGGTAATTTATGCGAAGTTTTGCTTGTTATGCGCTCCTTGGCTTGAAATTGTGTTATGGAATGCAGTGATTGTATGTATACAACCAAAATGAGCTTACATGATATGTTGCAAGTTTTAATGATACAATAGGGATGATAAACGCTTTGAGTTCTCGTAGTGCTGGTGCAAGGAGCATGAATATATATTTTTAATGTTTTACATCGATTATAATGCATCTGAAGAAGGACTTTGCCTGAATGCAGATGTAAAACAAAATTGTATCTTTAATTTAAGTCCATTAAAGGAGAAGGTCAATTGAAGAAGAAGAATAAAAAACATTAAAAAGGATAGTCATTGCATTTGGCCTTCAGGACATTTGCATATTAACATTTTATTGCTGTCGTTTTCGAGACATATTTATTATTTTTAAATTTTGATGGCCTATATTTAATAGCAGTCGAAAAAAAGCGACGTGCCTTTTTTTAAACAGGTACTCCAAAAATTGATGCATATTGACTAGTAAAATCAGTAGATAGTCACATGCACAAAATATGAGGGGGTGGGCAGATTTCACCCCTACCCCTTTCTTCAGTGCGCTGTTAATAGGAGTCTAATCATTATAGGTAGAACACAGTAATTAGTATGACTGTTCCGGACAAAATGATAATTGTGGCTGGTGTGGACCGCCGGGCGCTCGGGAGGTGAGGTGACCTAAGCTGTTAGCCCTTTCCTCACCAGCGGTGCCCGACTACGTACGAAAACATCCAGCGACCCTGCTGGAAATTCAATATTGACTCTTTCCCGCGCCGGGCCGGCCGGCTTCTCGGGCGTGTCCGGGTTAGCGTCTACCCTGTTTGTCTCGTTGTCTCGTGTCGTGCCCAACGCGGGCACGGCAGTACCTCGTAGGGACCCGTATGAGGCGCACACGATGTGCGCCTCCGTCCCGGTGCTCATCTCGTCATCGTGATATTGGTACGCTGAAAGGGATTCGTGGGAGGCGCACATGGACGTTCGTGCGCCCCCGTCCCGGTGCTAATATCAACCTGCGTTTTCTTCCTATTGTTTCATCTACTTTGCTTATTTCGACTACATTTTGGCCCTTTAGAATAAACTCTTAAATCACTTTCTCTCTTCGAACGATGTTGCCGGCATAGTGCGATTGTGTCGGCAACA